>UESW01004189.1:408947-439719 GCA_900491605.1 Calamus simplicifolius | reverse complement strand
TAGTTCTTATACCTTGAGATGGATCACCTATGATTAAATCTTTAGGATGACCATAGGTATATCTCCAATCTGTAGGCAGATCTACATTATTACGAGTAGTATCAATAACATCAACTCTAGGAGAATCATTATCTTTAGCTTCTTGTTCATGGTCTGAAGATACATCTATATCTAATTTTTCAATATCTCTTTCAAGCAAATTTGTATCTTCTTCATCATCAATCTTTTCAGAACTTGATGCTAAAGATTCATCAAATACTATATGAATTTATTCTTCTACAATTAAGTTCCTCTTGTTAAATACTCTATAGGCTTTACTAGATATGGAATAACCTAAGAATATACCCTCATCATATTTTGCATCAAACTTTCCAAGATTGTCCTTACCATTATTATGAATAAAACATCGACAACCAAATGCATAAAAATAACTAATGTTGGGTTTCCTGTTATGCCATAGTTCATAAGGAGTTTTCTTAAGAATTGGCCTAATTAAAGCTCTATTAAGGATGTAACATGCTGTGTTAATAGCTTCCACCCAGAAGTACTTTGGAAGTTGGCTTTCATATAGCATGGTACGGGCCATGTCTTCTAAAGTTCTATTTTTTCTTTCTACAACTCCATTTTGTTGTGGTGTCGTAGGTGCAGAAAAGTTATGATGAATGCCATTTTCAATATAAAATTTTTCAAATAGATGATTTTCAAATTCTGTGCCATGATGACTTCTAAGAGACACTATAGTAGTATTTTTCTCATTTATGACTTTCTTAAAGAATTTCAGAAATATCGAGAAAGTCTCATCCTTGTAAGCCAAAAATAATACCCAAGTAAATCTGGAATAATCATCTACTATCACAAGACCATATTTCTTTCCTCCTAGACTAGTGGTTCTAGTAGGTCCAAAAAGGTCCATATGAAGTAGTTCAAGTGGCCTAGAAGTTGAAACAATATTTTTGAATTTGAAAGAATTTCTAGTTTGCTTTCCAAATTGACACGCATCACAAATTCTATTATTTTCAAAATCTAATTTTGGAAGTCCTTTAACTAAATCCATTCTAATTAAATTTGAAATCAAGTGTATGCTTGCATGACCTAATCTACGATGCCATAGCCCTCCAATCTCATTTACATTAGCATTATCAGCAACTAAGCAATGATTACTAGTAGACAAATTGTCTAAATCAATTAAGTATACATTGCATTTCTATTTCCAACAATGCTATTGTTAATGGGATTAGAAACAGTGCAGATAGAAGCTTCAAATGAAACTTTGAAACCTTTATCACACAATTGAATGCTAATTAAATTATGCTTTAAACCATCAACATATAAAACATTTCAATAAAGGTGGATGGAGTTATTTGAATTTTACCAAACCCATGATTTGGCCTTTGCCATTATCTCCAAATGTAACAACTCCTCTTTTATCTTCAAGGGTGATGAATTGATCCTTGTCACCCGTCATGTGCCTTGAGCAGCCACTATCAAGATACCACTTTCTTTTGATCTTTGGCCGCAAGACACTCCTGCAAGATGATCAAACTTTCTGTTTAGGTACCCAAGCTTTCTTGGGTCCTTCATGGTTAGTAGCAATAAAATTGTTCCTTTTTGGAACCCATATTTTCTTTCTTTAATATTTAAATTCTTATTAATTTTCTAAAATTGCATTCATAGGTTTTATGTCCTTTCTTGTTACAATGATAACATGAAACATCATTTTTAATTTGTTCCTTTATAAAGAAATTTTTTAATAATTTTTGTTTCATGTTAGGCCTATAATCCTAATCCAGCTTTATCAAATACAGCTCTTTGATTACTTAATAGCAAATTAAGTTTTTCAGAACTATATGTAAATTTATCAACTATATTTTTATATTATCAACTTCTTTCTTTAAATTAACATTTTCATTGGAAATTAATTCTTTTTCTTTTATCAAATTTCATTTTTAGATTTCAGTTTTTCAACTTCATGAGTTAGTTTATCCTTTTCTTTGACAAGATTTAATTTTTATTTTTCAAAGATTTGTTTTTTTTCAAACTTTTGAAATCATTGACTAGTTCATTAAATGCATCAATAATTCATCAAATGTAAAATCATGAGTTTCAGAACTTACCTCATTGTCGTTTGCCATAAAGCAAATGTTTGCAACTTTTTTTTATTCCTCCTCGGAAGAGGATTCTTCGCTATCACTCCATGTTGCAACATATGCCTTCTTCTTCTTCTTGTAACCCTTCTTTAATTGAGGACACTCATATCTGAAATGCCCCGGCTTCTTACATTCATAACATGTCAAGGGTCTTTTTCTTTTTCTTTGTCCTTCTCTTTCTCCCTTTTCCTTCCATTTTTGTTCCAGACCTTTTCTTATGGAAGGGTCTCCTTCTTTGCATAAATTTTTTAAATTTTCTAGCAAGGAGAGCTATTTCTTCATCATCATCATCATCATTCTCACTGCTGCTTTTCTCAATTTTTGCAGCCTTAAGAGCTATGGTTCTCTTCTTTTTGACCTCTTCCTCTTGATGTTGCTTCATTGTTAGTTCATGGGTCATCAATGATCCAAGTAGCTCCTCCAAAGGTAGAGCATTTAAGTCTTTGCTTCTTGGATTGCAGTCACCTTGGCTTCCCATGATCTTGGAAGAGACCTAAGAATTTTGCGCACAATTCAGAATTAGTATAAGTTTTTCCTAGACTTTTTAGACCATTCACAATATGTAATCTAGTGTACATGCATGTGATTGTTTCAATTTGTTCCATGCTAAACAATTCATATTTATGCACTAAAATATTAATTTTAGATTCTTTAACTTGATTAGTACCCTCATGGGTAACTTCTAATCTATCCCAAATTTCTTTTACAGAAATATAAGTAGAAATGCTATTAAACTCATTAGCATCTAAAGAACAGTACAAAACATTCATGGCTTTAGCATTGAGCTGAGCCAACTCTCTATCATGTTCATCCCATTCCGTTTCGGCTTAGGAATCACCATGTTATCTACTGTTATTATGGGTGTGTGAGGTCCATTTACTATGATGCCTCATAGTTCATAGTCAAGTGCTTGAATAAAAATTTTCATTCTAGCTTTCCAATATAATTTGTGTCCATTAAATAAAGGAGTAGATTAGTGGATTGACCTTCGAAAAAGATGATCCAGCTTGAGCTGCCATTTGATCTTTGACTCTTGATCGTTAGATCAAATTTAAATGAGCACTAGCTCTGATACCAATTGTTGGCCCAGATGGCAACCCAAGAGGGGGGGGTTGAATTGGGTTCTTTAAAAATTTTAACTCTTTAAAAATATTTAGATTGATATGAAGGTGCTTAAGTGAACTAAATTAATTAAAGCTAAGCACAAATAAGACTGATAGAGAGAGAGATAAATGCACGGCAAACACAAAGATTTTATAGTGGTTCGGTGTATCCAACACCTACGTCCACTCCCAAGTAACACTTGGTCCACACTATAATCCCACTGATTACAGTCGAGTTATTTTACAAGCTTACAACTCCAACTTGTTGTTTTACCGGGATCACAACGAACCCAGCCGATTTTTTTGGGCTCACCAGCACAAAACCCAAACCACAAGCTAACCTTAGCTTGTCCCGAGGTATACTACCTCCACTAATTCAATTCCCTGATTGAATTAGCAAATAACAATTTTAAAAATAAAGTTTACAATACAAAATAGCTCCTCAATTGAGCAAATATTTAATTTAAATAGACAAGGGTAGAAAGGCCTGTTTGAAGCGATTTGAATGCAAGCTTTTCTTCTTTTCTTCTTTTTCTCTTCTCTTTTGAATGGTTGAATCAAGCTCCAGCTCTGATTCTTCATAGAAGGCTGTTGTAGAGAAGTTGAGGAAAAAGGGGCTTTGAGCTTCTTCTTTCTTTCTTTGTGAATCCTTCGAAAATGATCTTTGAAAGATTTGGATTTCTTTGAATCTCTCTTCAGAAGATGGACGTGGATTCGGAGATTTCTCTTTGAAAATATCTCTCTCTTTTTCTCTTGATTTTTTTGATTTTTCTCAGTCTTATTTTTCAAACGGACGGTTCCCCCTTTTATAGATATCTTAATCCATGATTAGGTGAGAAAAATAGCCGTTACAGAGTACTTGGATTGCTTCTACACATAAAGAAAAATAGCCGTTAGAGATTAGGTAAAAAAATATTATCGTTGGAGTTCGTTCTAAGATTTGAAAATATGTTCCTGACAGGTTGGAGTTGGCTCCAACTTTGCAGTGTCAGCTCCAACTCGGGTTTCTAAAATAGTAAATAAAAAGTTAGTTGGGGAGTCGGCTCCAAAAAAATGATGTGTCGGCTCGCCGCATCTGGGTGTCGGCTCCTGAAACTGAGGGTGTTGGCTCTGATGATGTCTCAAAAATACGCTCTCTATTCTCAGGTTAGAGTCGGCTCTAGAGATTCCAAGTGTCGGCTCCCGAACTCTAGGTGTCGGCTCCAAAAACTGACGTAGAAAGCACTTCTATGTATCTCAGGTTAGAGTCGGCTCCAGAATTTTAGGTATCGACTCCAAACTGTGCCGAAAACTTAGAAATGTTCTGATACTCTCTGGTGTCGGCTCCGAACACTGTAGGTGTCGACTCCAAGATCTGAACTTAAATAATTTCTATTTGAAACTTAATTCTAAACTGATTTTGTGTGTCATTTGAATAATTAAACATTCTTAATGCCTGAAACACTTCTCAAATTTGTCAGAAACATAATGAATATACTCATGTCTTTTGTTAATCATCAAAATCATAATTGGGTCAACAATAGCCTATATGCAAACCTTAAGAAGTGTAATTTCATGACGCATAGGGTTATCTTTCTAGGTTTTATGGTAACCCCAGAAGGTATTTCAGCGGATCCTGAAAAGGTTAGTCGGTCGTAGAGTGGCCGGTACCCATGAACGTCCATGATGTCCGCAGCTTCTATGGCCTAGCAACCTTTTATAGGAGATTCATTAGGGGATTTAGCACCATCGTCACACTCATCACTAATTGTATTGGGAAGGGTAATTTTGAGTGAACTAAGTCAGCTAATAAGGCCTTCCTAAAGCTTAAGGATAGGATGACTCATGCACCCATACTTAGACTTTTAGACTTTTCTAAGGTGTTTGAGGTTGCGTGCGACGCGTCGAGAGTAGGCATAGGTGGAGTGTTAAGCCAAGAAAATTACTCCATAGCTTTCTTTAGTGAAAAACTAAATGAAGCTAAACTTAGATATTCCACCTATGATAAGGAATTCTATACGGTAGTACAAGCCCTTAAGTATTGCAGACATTACTTACTACCACAGGAGTTTGTCTTATTTTCTGATCATGAGGCACTCCGATTTCTGAACTCTCAAAAGAAGCTAAATTCTAGGCACGGCAAATGGGTTGAATACATTTAGGCATACACTTTTGTCCTGAAACACCGTGCTGGTATAGAAAATAAGGTAGTAGACGCCCTAAGCTGTAAGTCTTTGTTGTTGAGTACTGTTAGCACCGAAGTTATAGGATTCGACCTGATAAAAGATGAGTATGAGACCTGTCATGACTTTGGTGAAATTTATAAGATCCTTCAGCTAGAGCCATCCAGTACCAGTGGAGATTATACCATCCAGGATGGTTACCTTTTTAGGGGCAATAGACTTTGTATTCTTAGGACATCACTTAGAGAATTCCTAGTCTGGGAAACGCATGCTGGGGGATTAGCTGGTCATTTTGGAAGAGATAAGACTATTCTAGCGATAGAGGACCAATTTTACTGGCCAGGATTAAAAAGACTCGTTGCCCTGATAATAGCCCGATGTCGAACTTGTGCCATTGTAAAACAACAGAAGTAGAACACCGGTCTATATACTCCTTTGCCAGTGCCTGATCATCCTTGGCAAGACCTTAGTATGGACTTCATTCTAGGATTGCCTAAAACCAAGAAGAAGCATGACTCCATCTTTGTAGTGGTCGATAGGTTCTCTAATATGGCTCATTTCATCCCTTGTTCGCAAACCTTTGACGTATCTAGAGTAGCCCGACTTTTCTTAGACAGCGTGGTCAAGCTCCATGGCCTACCTAAGACTATTGTTTCTGATAGGGATGTTAGGTTCACCAGCTACTTTTGAAAAATGCTATGGCATCTGTTAGGGACCAAACTTAATTTTTTCACAGCCTTTCATCCCCAAACGGATGGGCAAACTGAAGTGGTGAACCGTAGTCTAGGAAACCTTCTTAGGTGCCTTGTAGGCGAACACCTAGGGACGTGGGATTTATTACTGCCTCGTACAGAGTTCGCTTACAATAGCTCAGTGAACAGGTCCACGGGCAAGAGTCCATTTGAGATAGTCCATGGGTACAAGCCTAATCGTCCACTTGATCTAATTCCTTTACCCCTTCACACATGAGTCTCAGAGTCCACACAAGCATTTGTACAGCATATCAAAGACTTACATAAGGACATTAGCCAGAAAATAAATCTAAGTAATGAAACTTATAAAAGACTGGCCAACTCCCGAAGAAGAGCCAAAGAGTTCGGTGTAGGGGATTATGTCATGGTTAGGCTTAGGCCTGAACGGTTCCCACCAGGTACCGTTAAGAAACTTCACGCTCACGGAGCTGGTCCCTTTAAAATAATAGAGAAGGTAGGACCCAATGCCTATGTGCTAGATCTACCCTCGGATTGGGGCATTAGCTCTACCTTCAATATTGCATACCTAGTAGAATATAGGGAACCGACAGCGATTCCTAGTGAGTACTTTAGACCTAACCCTCCTTTCATGAGCGAACCTACCCAAGAGTGTCCACCACCAATTTTACCTGAGCGAGGAGAGCGGATCGAGCGTATCCTAGATGATCAAGCCATTATGACCTGGAACCGCGGTTATCAATGCTACCTGGTCCGATGGTAGGGTCGCCCCGAATCTAACGATTCATGGATTACTCGAGAGGACTTGCAACACCTCGACCCAGACCTACTAGAGAGATACCAGAGCCAGAATGACCCATACTCAACGGGGTCAAGTTCTTCCCACCTCGGAGTATTGGTGCGGGCACTAGGATCAAGCAGAGGATTCTTAAACCTCTGTGGATATCTGATTAGTTATGATTCAAGTCTTGAGTTGGGAAATAAAGTTTAGTTTATTTTGAGTCCCATCCAGTTCATTTTATTCTAAATTGAGTCATATTCAGTTCAGTTTATTTTAATGTGAGTCCTGTAGTAAGTTTATCAGCTTACAAGAGGAGACATCAGTATTGGAGCAGAAGACAAGGCCATCACAGTCAGACAGAGCAGCTGCTAAATTTAAGTTGGTGCCACACCTACTTCAAGCAGCCCACATGCCACCTAGAAGAGCAAGCAACCTTTCCGATCTAGATGATCATTTTTCTCATCTGGATTCCACAGATTTTATGCCAAATTAAGCTGCCGCTGATTGCATCTCAATCATATCTAGAAGATCACCTGCCTCATCTGGATGCCACAGATTTCATACCGAATCCAGCTGCCGCTGATTGCATCTAGAAGATCACCTTCCTCATCTGGACGCTATAGATTTCATGCCAAATTTGATTAGGGCACCTTTTTTTTTCTTTTCTCTCTTTCTATATCTGTATTTTCTTGGGCTCCAAGTCTCTTGCTCTATAAAAGAGACACTCTTGTATGAATGATGTATCTTTTATTATTAATCAATCAATCCAAGTTTTGAGTTATTATTATTTTTGTTAGTTAGTTCTCTGGTGCTCTTGTTTCCCTCCTCCTGCGCGTGCCAACATCCCAAGTCTCCAGGAGAAACCCTAGCCGCCACCTTTGTCTTCCAATAGTGGACGCCTAAGAGCCCTTGGCTGGCCTCCCTTTTCTCCACTCCTTCCTTGTCTCTTTGCCTCTATTTTAAATTTTCTCTATTATTCTTTAACCCTTGTATGGTGATCTTGCAGATCCCTCAGTAGCCACGAATCCAGGATTCATGGTGATCATCATCCAGGTCAGCGGATACTTGGCCGCAGATCCGTGGGCTCAAGGCTTGGTCATCTAGGGCGCATCAGCCAGGCATAGCAACCTCTTCAACACTTTGATCTTTCCCCTCTTGCCAGGTACACTCCTTCAATCTACTAGTAACTTTATTGTAGGAGAGCAAGCCCTACCGAGGCTTCTTAGCCTCGACGGTCCGTCTTCCTTATTTTTTAGGAATTGTTTCGCGTGCAGATTTACTGTGAATTTTCTTGAATCTCTCTTAGGCTATTACTTGGGAGAATAATCAACTGCAATTATTAATCATTAAAAAAAAGAAAAAAAATTACTTGCGTGCGAATCAGTCCTGCATCATTACCATCTTCATCTTTATCTAACTTGCATGAAGGACTCATTGGTGTTCCTAGAGGTTTGACTTGTTCCATACCAAACTTCTTGAGAATTTCTTTTGTGTACTTTGTTTGGTTGATGAAATTTCTCTCTCTTTCTTGTTGATTTGAAGTCCTAGGAAGAAGTTGAGTTCTCCCATCATGCTCATCTCGAATTCACCCTGCATTAACTTTGCAAATTCTTGACACAAAAGATTGTTAGTAGCACCGAATACAATATCATCTACATAAATTTGTGTTGGGGAGTTTGTTGAGAAATTATATGCCCCAATCTTATTGATTTTGATGATTACCAAAAGTCATGAGTATATTAAAAGATGTAATGAATTTATTTACATGAGCAATGAATTTATTTATAACAATGTATGAGAATGTTAAAGTATAACTTTAATCAATTTGAAAGTAACTTCAAGCTCCTTGTTTAAGCTTTCAAAAGAAATTTTATACTTCATATGATAATCAATGAGTTTTTGGAACATTTCTTGAATTGATTCCTAATATCAATTTTATTATATTCAAGTCAAAATAATGATTTAAAATGAATCTGGAACGAATTTCAAGTCAATCAGAAAATTCTCTGATTTTTGATACGTTCCGGAGCCGACTCTAGAGTTTCAGAGTCGACTCCACTCAGAGTACAGAAATGACTGTCTGTCTCAAGTCGACCCATGTGATTTCTCGAGTCGACCCCCGATTCTGTCAAGCCGACTCCATGACTATGTGAGTCGACTCCGCTCAGACACTAGAGGTGTATTTTTCTGAGCATTTCTCGAGTCGACCCCCAACTTTTCATGAGTCGACCCCCAACTGACAGGAGTTGACACTTTATTTTTGATGAGTCGACCCTTTGACTTTCTGAGTATTTCTATTTTTGGTATCTCGACTTCGAGCCGACTCGCTGAAAGCAGGAGTCGACTCCAGCAAATCTGGGCAAGATTTTTCCGAATGCCAACTCAGCGTCAACGGTAAGATTTTTAATTAACAGCTATTTTTCTTTGTTTCTAATGGCTATATTTTTGCAGAATGTATAAATAGAGAAGCCGTTTTCAAATCAAAAAGAGACAAATAGAGAGAAATTCACTTCAAGAGAAAAGAAGAGAAAAATCGGAAAAACAGAGCTTCATTTGAAAAAATCCGAGATTCAAATTAGAGTGAAAGAAAAAGAGTGAAATCAAAGGAAGCTCCTTCTGTGTTCAAGCTCAACAATCCAAGGAAGCTTCAGAAGAAAATCCAAGAGCTATTCAAGAGCATCTCAAGTGATTTTCAACACTCAAAGAAAAGAGAAAAAGCTCAAATCAACTCCAACGTACATTCCGTGAAGAATCCGAGCTGAGGCCCGATTCTACACTTCAAAAGAGTTGAGGAAAGAAGAAAAGAAGAAAAGCTCAAAAGCCAACCATATGCAAATCAGGCTTTCCTAAACTTTATTCTTATATTTGTTTATCTGCTCATTAAGGAGCTTTGTAACTGAAAAACAATATTTCTATTCTTTGTGTCTAGTTCAATCTGGGGGATTGAACTAGTTGAGGTAGTCTTACCTCAGTACAAGCTTGGTAAAGCTTGTGTTAGGGTTTTTGTGCTGGTGAGCCCTTGAAAACCAGCTGGGTTCGTTGTGATCCCGGGAAAACAACAAGTTTGAGTTGTGAGCTTGTAAAACAACTCTGCTGTAATCAAGAAAGATTATAGTGTGGACCCAAGTGAATCTTGGGAGTGGACGTAGGTGTTGGATACACCGAACCACTATAAAATCCTTGTGTTTGCCGTGCTTCCATTGACTCTTTCTCTATCTCTGTTTTATTCACTGCACTTTGTATTTATATTGCTATTGCCTTCATTCATCTTAAGCAAACAATTTTAAAAGGCTAATTTTTTAAGAACCCAATTCACCCCCCCCTCTTGGGTTGTCATCTGGGCCAACAATTTGTACTACCAATAAATCTTTATCTTTTCATTTCAAAAATAAGGTTTTATCAACATTTCCTCTAGAAAATCATTTTCAGTTAGAAATTTACTTAATCTATCATACCAAGCTCTAGATGCTTGTTTTAAACCATAAAGTGCTTTGTGTAATTTAAAAACATGATTTGGAAATTCATGATCTTCAAAGCCTGATTATTCTACAAAAACTTTCTCATTTATAAAACCGTTTAAAAATGCACTTTTAACGTCCATTTGAAATAAGTTAATGTTCATATGACATGCAAATGCAAGTAACAGTCTAATTGCTTCTAATATAGCAACAGGTGCAAAAGTTTCATCAAAATCTATTCATTCTTTTTGATTATATCCTTTTGCAACTAATCTAGCTTTATTTCTAATTACTATGCCATTTCATCTAATTTATTTCTAAATACCTATTTAGATCCTATAACAGAATGACCTTTGGGTCTATCAACTAAGGACCATACATTATTCCTAGTAAATTGATTTAATTCCTCTTGCATAGCTAACATCCAATTATTATCTTTTTCAGCTTCTTCAATAGTTTTGGGTTCTATGTGAGACACAAATGCAAGATGATTATTGATGTTCCTCATTAATGATCTAGTTCTTACTCCTTGAGATGGATCACCTATGATTAAATCCTTAGGATGACCATAAGCATATCTCCAATCTCTAGGTAGATCTATATCATTACGAGTAGTATCAATAACATCATCCTTAGGTGAGTCATTATCTTTAGCTTCTTGTTCATGGTCTGAAGATACATCTATATTTAATTTTTCAATATCTCTTTCAAGCAAAATTGTATCTTCCTCATCATCAATTTTCTCAGAACTTGATGCTAAAGTCTCATCAAATACTACATGAATTGATTCTTCTACAATTAAATATTTCTTGTTAAATACTCTATATGCTTTACTAGATGTTGAATAGCCTAAAAATATTCCTTCATCAGATTTGGCGTCAAACTTCCCAAGATTATCCTTACCATTATTGTGAATAAAATATCGACAACCAAATGCATGAAAATAACTAATGTTAGGTTTACTATTATGCCATAGTTCATAGGGAGTTTTCTTAAGAATTGGTCTAATTAAAGCTCTATTAAGGATGTAACATGCTCTGTTTATAGCTTCCACCCAGAAGTACTTTGGGAGTTGGCTTTCACATAGCATGGTACGGGCCATATCTTCTAATGTTCTATTTTTTCTTTCTACAACCCTATTTTGTTGTGGTGTTCTAGGTGCAAAAAAATTATGATGAATGCCATTATCAATACAAAAATTTTTAAATAAGCGATTTTCAAATTCTGTGCCATGATCACTTCTAAGAGACACTATGGTGTTGTTTTTCTCATTTGTGACTTTCTTGAAGAATTTCAGGAATATCGAGAAAGTCTCATCTTTATGAGCTAAAAATAATACCCAAGTATATTAGAGTAATCATCTACTATCACAAGACCATATTTCTTTCCTCCTAGACTAGTGGTTCTAGTAGGTCCAAAAAGGTTCATATGAAGTAGTTCAAGTGGCTAGTAGTTGAAACAATATTTTTAGATTTGAAAGAATTTCTAGTTTGTTTTCCAAATTGACATGCATCACAAATTCTATTGTTTTCAAAATCTAACTTTGGAAGTCCTTTAACTAAATCCATTCTAATTAATTTTGAAATTAGGTGTGTGCTTGCATGACCTAATCTACGATGCCATAACCATTCAATCTCATTTACTTTAGCATTATCAGCAATTAAGCAATGGTTACTAGTAGACAAATTGTCTAAATCAATTAAGTACACATTGCTATTTTTATTACCAACAAATATAATGCTATTGTCAATGGGATTAGAAACAGTGCAAATAGAAGCTTCAAATGAAACTTTGAAACCTTTATCACACAATTGGCTAATGCTAATTAAATTATGCTTTAAACCAAAAATATATAAAATATTTTCTATAAAGGTGGATGGAGTTATTTGAATTTTACCAAATCCTATAATTTGGCCTTTGCCATTATCTTCAAAAGTAACAACTCCTCCTCTTTTATCTTCAAGGGTGATGAATTGATCCTTGTCACCCATCATGTGTCTTGAGCAGCACTATCAAGATACAACTTTTTTTTGATCCTTTGGCCGCAAGACACTCCTGCAAGATAATCAAATCTTATGTTTAGGTACCCAAGCTTTCTTGGGTCCTTCATGGTTAGTAGCAATAAAGATTGTTCCTTTTGGAACCCATATTTTCTTGCCTTTAATATTTAAATTCTTATTGCATTCATAAGATTTATGTCCTTTTTTGTTGCAATGATAACATGAAATATTTTTTCTTTACAAAGAAATTGTTGACATATTTTTGTTTCATGTGTGGTTTATATCCTAAACCAGCTTTATCAAATACTGCTCTTTGATTACTTAAAAGCAAATTTAGTTTTTCTGAGCTATATGTAAATTTATCAACAATGTTTTTATGTTTATCAATTTCTTTCTTCAAATTAATATTTTCATTAGAAATTGATTCTTTTCTTTTAAAATATTTTATTTTCAGATTTTAGATTTTTAACCTCAAGATTTAGTTCATTTTTCTCTTTGAGAAGATTTAGTTTTCAGTTTTCAAAGATTTGTTTTTCATTCTCAAAACTTTAAAATCACTAACTAATTCATTAAAAGCATCATACAATTCATCAAATGTAAAATCATCATTAGGGGTTTCAGTACATACCTCATTGTCATCATTTGCCATGAAGCATATGTTTGCAACCTCTTTTTGTTCTTCTTCAGATGAAGACTCTTCACTATCACTCCAAGTTGCAACATAGGCTTTCTTCTTCTTCTTGTAACCGTTCTTTAGTTGAGGACATTCAGATCGAAAATGCCCGGCTTTTTGCATTCATAACATGTCAAGGGTTCTTTTTTCCTTGTCCTTATCCCTTTCTTTTTCTTTTTCTCTTTCCAATTTTATCCAAACTTTCTCTTGTGGAAGGGTCTCTTCTTTGCATAAATTTCTTAAATTTCTTAGCTAGAAGAGTTGTCTCATCATCATCTTCATCATCATCACTACTGCTCTTTTCACTTTCAGCAGCCTTGAGTGCTATAGTTCTTTTCTTCTTGACTTCTTCCTCTTGATGCTGCTTCATTATCAGCTCATGGGTCATCAAGGATCCAAGTAGCTCCTCCAAAGGTAGAACATTCAAGTCTTTGGCTTCTTGGATTGTAGTTACTTTTACTTCCCATGTCTTGGAAGAGATCTAAGAATTTTACGCACCAATTTAGAATTAGTATAAGTCTTACCAAGACTTTTCAAACCATTAACAATATCAGTGAATCTAGTGTACATCCATGTGATTGATTCAGTTTGTTCCATGCTAAACAATTCATATTTGTGCACTAGAATGTTAATTTTGGATTCTTTTACTTGGTTAGTACCCTCATGGGTAACTTCTAGTCTATCCCAAATTTTTTTGGCTGAAATGCAAGTAGATATTCTATTGAATTCATTTGCATCCAAAAAATATAAAACATTCATGGCTTTTGCATTGAGTTGAGCCATTTTCCTATCGTTCTCATTCCAATCCCTTTCGGGCTTAGGAACTATTGAACCATCTCAATGTGTGTGGGTGTACTAGGTCCATTTGTAATAACACTCCACAATTCATAATCTAAAGCTTGAATGAAAATCCTCATTCTTGCTTTCCAATATGAATAATTTGAGCCATTAAACAAAGGTGGCCTATTGGTAGATTGACCTTCAGCAAAAGATGATCCAGCTTGTGTTGCCATTTGGATCTTTAAATCTTGATTGTTAGATCAACTAGAAATGAGCACAAGCTCTGATACCAATTGTTGGCCCAGATGGCAACCCAAGAGGGGGGGTGAATTGGGTTCTTTAAAAAATTTAATACTTAAAACTTAAAACCAATTTCACAAGGATTAAGTATACTAGTGAATTGATGCAATAAATTAAAGCACAATAAAGAGAGATAGAGACAATCACTACAAACACAAAATATTTATAGTGGTTCGGTGTATCCCACACCTACGTCCACTCCCAAGCAACTCTTGGGTTCACACTATAATCCACTGATTACAGTTGAGTTGTTTTACAAGCTCAAAACTCCAACTTGTTGTTTTACACGGGATCACAATGAACCCAGCCGGTTTTTACAGGTTTACCAGCACAAAACCTTAACCCAAGCTAAACTAGCTTGTCCTCGAGGTAAACTACCTCAACTAATTCAATCCCCCTGATTGAATTAGCAAACAACAATTCAAATATGAATTTACAACAATTTAAAGCTCCTCAAATGAGCAAATAAGCAATGTAAATAAAATAAGATTAGAAAAGCCTGATTGAAGCGATGTGGATTTGAGCTTTTCTTCTTTTCCTCCTCTCTGTTGAATGGATGAGCAAGGATTGAACTTTGAATCTTGAACACAGCTCGTTGAAGAGAAGTTAAAGATTTAGGGCTCAAGCTCTTCTCCTTCAAATCGGTAGAAATCCTTCGTATTTGATCTTGGAACTCGTTTGGATTTCTCTTCTATCACTTTTCTATTAATGGCCTTGAGCACAGAGATTTTCCTCTTTGATTTCCCTCTCTTTCTTTCTCTCTATTTTCTGTTTTCTTTCTTTTCGTTCTCTCTTCTGTTTTTCAAACGGACGACGCCCTTTTATAATCCTCTATAATCCAAGATTAGGTGAAAACTAGCCGTTGAAATTGTACTTGGATGCTTCCTTACGCAAAGAAAAATATCCATTGAGAGTTAGGTGAGAAAATATATCAGTTAGAATCCGTTCTGACACTTTTGACAATCGTCCTTGACAGGTTGGAGTCGGCTCCAACTTTTCATGTGTCGGCTTCAGATCGTGTTTTCATAAATAGCAAAAATCAATTCGTCGTGGAGTCGGCTCTGACTTTGCAAAGTGTCGACTCCCCGCTGACTGGAGTCGGCTTCTGAATTCTGATGTGTCGGCTTCGAGAATTGCTCCGAAAACATAGTCTCTGTAACTCAGGTTAGAGTTGGCTCCCAAAATCCATGTGTTGGCTTCAAAACCTCAGGTGTCGACTTCGAAACTCTAGATGTCGACTCCGAACCGTGCCAAAATATACAACTGCTCTGATATACTCTAGAGTCAGCTCGAGACTGTTAAGGTATCGGCTCCAAGTTCTGAACTTAGATAAATTCCATTGAAACTCGGTTCAAAATTGATTTCTAAGTGCCATTTGAATAAATAATCAATCTTAATTCCTGAAATACTTATCAAATCTATCAAAAATACAATGAATATACTCATGGCTTTTGTTAATCATCAAAATCAATTAATTGGATAAATAATTTCTCAATAATTTCCCTAACAATTGTGTTTTGAATGACAAGATGATTAATCTTATGATCAAATCTTTGAATTCCAAATGCTATTAAATGTGCATTAATTTTGAGGTCAAAATTTTTATAATAAGGGGAGGATGTAAACCCCCAATTAAAAAAAAGGTCGAAGGGCTAGCGTGCCGTGCATGCCAGCTTGCGGTAGCGCGAATATGTAGTGCGGCACCGCCATGGTCATACTGCATCCAACAAGCGGGTGGCACGCCCGGCATACTGCATTGGCTTAAAGAGGGGGGCCATCCTCTTTGCTCAACGTCCCGCTCCAGCTCCATCTCCTCCGCCCGTTTGCACCCCGATAAGCTCTTCCCCACCTCCGCTACCCCAACAAGAGAGAAAGAGAGAGAGAGAGGGAGTGAGACATATGAAAAGGGGAGAGGCGCAAACGAGCCTCGATCGAGGCATGGCCGAGCAGTGCCATGGCCGTGCGGCCTCATGCACCTCCTCGGACGGCTACTTCGATGGAGGAAGTGGTCGAAGAAGTTAAGAGAGGGCTGCCATGCACCTCCTTCGCATGGGAGCCAAACAGGCTCCCACTTGTTGGTTCGGGCCCAGTGGCATGCACGTCGGTTTGTTGGGCCCGAGCCCTAGGCAGTGGCCCCCATCAGTGCTGCAGTGATGTTCGATGGGGTTCGGCCGGCCTCCCTCGGCTAACCATGCCACCGCCACAAAGAGGTGGTGGGAGGAAGAAAAAATAGGGGAGGAAGAAGGGGAGGAGGAAGAAGAAGAAGAGGAAGAAGGAAAAGAAGAAAGAAAAGGAAAAAGAGGGAGGTGGCTGCCATCGGTGGCTGGCGTTGGGCCGGTCGTCGGTGGCTAGGTGAGCCTGAGAGGGGCCGGCTGCGGCCCTAGGCCGCCGGCCACTTCCCTTTAGTTCGGGCGAACCAGGGGAGAGAGAGAGAGAGAAAAAGAAAGGAGGGAGGGTATGTATGATATCGCATTACGATGACTTTTGTACTTATTGTGATGAATTAATTCGTCATAATAATCATTTTTCTTGTAGCGGTGAGTATGTATGATATCTCATTACGTTTATCATCTATGCTCAACGAATACCACATGCATTAGCACAATGATGACGTCTATGCTCAAAGCAACGAAGGGCTTTAAGTTTATCGTCTTATAAACTTCATAATTTATTTTAATATTTTACAAATTTTAAAATTTAAGTCATAAAGCTTTTAAAATTATAGAATTTAAATTATAATTATTCATTAATTTTTTCTTGTTCTAAGTCTCTAGAAAAAGGTTTTTGGATTGCATCTTTACAAGATTGAGCTCATAATTAACGAATGAGCAATCCGAGACGGCTCTACGTTAAGGATGATTTGCTAATAACCAACACAAAAAGGTAGAATTTGTTCTTATAGATGCATGTGATTCTATCAAATTACCAACTTGGAGTAGAAATTGTTGCTTATAACATACCAACTAAATATTAATAAGTTTTGATACATCTGAGAACTTGTGGGAGAAGCTTTATTAGCGGTCTATTATATCTTAAATATGATACCTTTTAAGGGTAACCCGAAGACATCCTTTGAACTTTGGAAGAATAAAACTTTAAAATTAAATTATCTTAAAGTGTGGAAATGTCTAGTTAACATAAGAATATCCGAACCTGAAAGAAAGAAAATAGGATCTAAAATTATGGATGTTATTTTAGTAAGATATTCTTTAGATAGTAGTACCAATAGATTTCTTATAATAAATTCAGATATAAGTAATATCTCAAATAATATTCTTATTATAATAAATTCAGATATAGGTAACATCTTAAATAATATTCTTATTAAAGTAAGGGATGCCACTTTGAAAATATATTTTCTTTTAAAAGCCAAGTTTGAAATACAAGTTCATTTGGTCCATCTCTTAACTGTAGTCTTATTGAATCATGGTTCTCTTGTGAATCAAGAAAAGGAAATGGTTTGATCTTAAAAATAGATATTTTAAGCTAAGAAGAAGTACAAGGGAAAGGAAAGAAAATACGTTGGTAAAGGGTTCTTCATTTTTCTTGTTGAGGATGAACCTTTCATTTATTTGGAGGCAATGTTATTGTCGGATACTCCATTTTGAAAGGAAGCTATTAACTCTGAATATAATTCTATCATTTAGAATCAGACTTGGATTCTAACTAGCCTATCTTGATAGTAAGCCCCTATAGTGTATAAGTGGGCATTCAAAAGAAGCTCAGATGTGATGAATCTATAGAAAAATCTAAGCTTAGATTAGTAGTTAAGGAATATAACTAAAAGAAATGGTTAGACTATTTTGACATTTATTTCTTTATGGCTAGAATAAATTAAATCTCTTCTTACAATTATTTATATTCATAAGTTAATCATTTATCAAATGGTTATAAAGATAACGTCCTAAAAACAAATTTAGAAGATAAGAATTATATGGAACAGCTAGAGGCTCTATTGCAAAGGAACATAAAACAAAGTTTGTAAACTATCAAATTCTTTTTCTTCTTAGCAGTACTACTATAACTTAGGGTTCATTCATACAAGCTATTATATCTTGGAGCACTATAGAGGCTGAATTAATAGTGCTGGATATCACTATACAGAGGCAGAATAAATTAAAAAACTTATAACGAAGTTACCTTTGGTACCTAAGCCAGTTCTGATAATTTCAATCTAGTGTGATAATAAGGATGTAATTGAGTTGACTAACTAAAAGAGTACTAATAAAAAGATGAGTCGACATATCTGATTTCATAATAAATATATAAGATAAAATAAAAAGAATAATATAATTTTTTATATTAAGTTTGAGAAGAACTTTGCATAAAAAATTATCTAGAAATGGAGTCCTAAAATCATTGAGAGGGATGAGGCTTAAGACTGTAGTTTGATCACTAACAGTGGATACCCAACCTTTATAATTGAAGATTTTATCAAAAAGGTTCAATATAATAGAAATGAAGCTGATTGAATGATCATATTATAGCATAAAATAAAAAAAAAATCTCTTCCCTTTTTATGATGAATGTTCTTATAAGTAACAAAGTAAATTAAAAGTTGATGTATACTCTTAATAGATCGAAGGATATTTGCAAGATATTATATCATAAATACCTTTGGAGGATCAATCTATATGAAAATTACCATTTAAGTCTATGACTAGAGGCTTGGACTAATCTTAAGAAATTCTTATGAAAATCAAGGTTTCAAGGCTTTATTATTCTTTCATCGCATAGTTTCAATAGATTGGTACTGATACGGCTGATCATCTCCTATGGGCGGTGTCATAATACCCTGTGCAATTTCCAGAATCAATGATGTGATAGCTCATTTTCGGAATGTTGGAATTCTTGTCCCCGCCCTTGGCTCCGGCCTCGATTCCGGCCTTGGCTCCGACCTCCAGCGTCGGCTCCGGCCTTTGGCTATGGCCTCTAGTGTCGGCTCCGGTCTTTGGCTACGGTCTCCAGCGTCGGCTCTAGGCTCAGCTCCGGTCTTTGGCCACAGTCTCCAACGTCGGCTCCGGCCCTCGACTCTGGCCTTGGCTCCGGCCTCCGGCTCCGACCCTTGGCTTCGGCCTCCAGCGTCGGCTCTGGCATACGGCCCCGGCCTATAGCTTTGGCCTTTGGCTCTGGCCTCCAGCGTCGGCTCTGGCATACGGCCCCGGCCTATAGCTTCGGCCTTTGGCTCCAGCATTTGGCTACAGCCTTTGGCTCTGGCCTCCAGCGTCGCCTCCGGCCTACGGCTCCGGCCTCTAGTTCCGGCTCTGACTCTAACTTGATGCCTTATTTTCCTAAGTACATTAAAACCCACTTCAGGTAACGGACTCCAAGATTCGAGACATCCGTTACCGTGTATCTCGCTCGCTGAAATCATGGATAGGTACTAGCATGCCCCGTGGTTACCGGCATGCACGGCGCCCATTCAACAATGACTCACCCACTTGCCGTTCGCGGAGCTCATCCTAGCAAAGCAGATTGGACGGTTCTAACAGAGCAAGGTAAACGTGACCCCCCAGACAGGTATAAGAAGAGAACCCGAGCTCAACACAAAGGAGGGAGGGGACTCTCTTCTCTTTCAAGTTCTGCTCATATGCAACATTCCTATTCTACAACCCACTGACTTGGGCGTCAGAGGGTTCCCATCGGAACCACCAGTCCGAGACTTTTTGCAGGCTCTCAAAGGAAGACGGTGACCTCTCTGCATTCTCGAAGGCCTGCGGAGATCTCAGCTCACCCGACGCTCATCGCAAGTGGTTTGGCAGCAACAGATTGGCGCGCCAGGTAGGAGTGCGACACACGTGGAAGGCGAAAATTCTCCCTGTGACCCCACTGATTCTGCAAGGAAGACGATGGTGGCAACGCGAGCCCAGAAAGCTTCCACCAACCATGCCGCGGAATGCCTCCCGCGGGCTGAGCAATCGGAGGCCAACCTCCACGTTCCGCCCCCTGCACAGATGAGCCAGCCTGGCCGGCTTGAGGTTCTGGCTCATCAAGTACAGGATCTGATGACGGTGGTGCAGGGATTGTAGGAACACTGCTTTGCCGCTGCACCTCCGCCCCCTCCACCTCGCGAAGGGGGGCGCGGGGCAATTCAATCTCATCAAGGTGGGATTCCGCCTGAGACATCCCATCACTCGCCTCCTAAACCTCGTCGCCGGGAGGCTTCAAAGCGACGGCGGTCTCTCTCCCATCATTCTGATCGTTCCCACCGATGGTTGGGTGAGAAAGAGCCAAGACGGGTGCACTCCTTGCACCGGCGGTCTTCACCGGCTTCATCTTCTGACTCCTCTAAAGACGACACCAACAGAAAGACCACTCGTCGAGCCAAACAGTGGCTCGATGAGTATCATCAACGGTTGAAGGAGCTTAGTCGCAGGATCGCCAACCCTCATGGGATGGACTACGATCACTGTCCTCTGCTCTCCCGACGCATCATGGAGGAACCGGTCCCGCCCCATTTCCGTCTTCCTCAGTTGGACCCATATGACAGCACGGCGGACCCTTTGGACCACCTGAAGAGCTACAAGGTCCTCATGCAGGTCCAGAGAGCGACAGACTCCCTCCAATGCATCGCCTTTCCTGCTACCCTTCGTAAGGCAGCGCGTGCATGGTATTCTCGCTTGCCACCGTGCAGCATCAATTCCTTCCGACAGCTCGAGCAATCTTTTCTGGCCCACTTTGATGCGTGCCGGAAGATCCCACGAGTGGTCGATAGCTTATTTGCTGTTCAACAAAGGAGTGGCAAAACCCTGAAGGACTTCGTCGCTCGGTTCAAGGAGGCGGCGCTGGAGTGTATAATTTGGATGATTCTGTAGCCACTTTGGCATTAAAGCGAGGACTTTGCCCTTCTAGGTTCACTTATTCCCTGGATAAGAAGCCTCCAAGCTCTTACGCTGAGCTTCTAAGCCGGGCGCAGAAGTACATTCGTGCTGACGAGGCGGACTCTTCCAGGAGGGAAGCTAATAAGAGTTCCAGCAAGAAACTGGCATCCACGGAGCCTACCGAAGCACGGTCCTGGAAGCCTAAGCTTCCTCACCGCTCAGACCATTGGCCTCAGACGCTCGTTCCCAAGGAGCAGTTCACCCCCCTCTTGGCTCCGATATCTCACATTCTACTAGAAATTGAGGAGGAGCCTTACTTTCGACGCCCACCCCCCATGAAGTCAGGGACCCCCTGTAGCAAGGAGCTTTATTACCGGTATACTGAGACTACGGTCATGACACTGAGGACTGCTGCCACTTCAAGAAGGCCATTGAAGAGCTTGTCCAGCAGGGTCGCTTGGGCAAGTTCGTTCGAAGGGGAAACCTTCCCGCTCCGAGTCCATCGACGCCTCCGGTGCCTCCGACAGGCATCGACAATACCCCTACGGAAAAACCATAGCCATGATTTCTTGGGAGGCAGGCGGCAGCTCGAAAAGACAGCGAGAGGGGGTAGACTCTGTAATTCCTTTCTTTGGAAAGGATTTAGAAGGGGTAGTTAATAAGCATGATGACAGCGTCGTCGTGTCCATGACCATAGCCAAACACCCTGTAAAAAGAATTTTGGTTGATAGTGGAAGTTCGATGGATGTTTTGAGCTACGAGGCATTTGTTCGGATGAACCTGTCAAATTCCTCCCTTCGACCCATCACCACGCCTTTAATGGGCTTTACTGGGGACTCTATGAGCGTTGAAGGGGAGATCGCCCTCCCTGTCACGGCTGGGACTCCTCCACGTCAAAGTACGGTAGTCATAAATTTCCTGGTGGTCCGGATCCCGTTGGCTTACAACGCTATACTGGGAAGGCCGGGCTTGAATTTGCTGGATGCCGTCATCTCCACCAAGAGATTATTGGTAAGGTTTCCCACCGACGAAGGAGTCGGAGAAATGAAGGGAGAGCAAAGCCCGCCACCGTTTTGCTGCCACTTGTCTCCCAGTCCAATGGAGGCGGCATCGGTGATAGCCTCTGAGCCGCTTGACCCCCGAGAATTGGGAAGAAGGGGAGAGCCAGCCGAGCACCTCCTGACCCTCCCCTTGGGGGAGGACCCAACAAGGACCGTCTAGGTTGGAGCGCTGCTTCCGGAGGAGGCGCGCGATCGACTCCTCACCTTCCTGCGTGCCAACGCTGACATCTTTGCATGGTCGTCATCAGACATGCCAGGCGTCCCTAAGGAGGTGATCACCCATCGGCTTAACCTCAGGCCAGAGTGCTGGCCAGTCCGACAGAAGAAGGGGAGCTTTGCTCTGGACAGACATAAAGCTATCGATGAGGAAGTCCGTAAGCTGGTGGCTGCGGGCACATTCGGAAAGTTCATTACCCCAAATGGTTAGCCAATGTGGTGATGGTCCGTAAGACTAATGAAAGCTGAAGGATGTGCGTAGACTTCACCGACCTCAACAAAGCATGCCCTAAGGACAGCTTTCCTTGCCTCGGATCGATCAACTGGTGGACGCCACATCCGGCCATGAGACCCTTAGTTTCATGGATGCCTTCTTTGGGTACAATCAAATCAGGATGAACCCGATGGATGAAGAAGCTACCTCCTTCATAACTGAGAAGGGGATGTACTACTACAAGGTAATGCCATTGGGGCTAAAAAACGCGGGGGCCACTTACCAAAGGCTAATGAACAAAGTCTTCGAAGACCAGATAGGACGCAACATGGAGGTGTACGTGGACGACATGCTGACAAAAAGTGTCATGCCACCAGCCATATCGCCGACCTAACGGAGACCTTCGACAACCTTCGCCGATACCAGATGAGGCTGAACCCTCGCAAATGTGCCTTTGGGGTAACGGCTGGAAAGTTCTTGGGTTTCATGGTAACCCGGCAAGGAATCGAAGCAAACCCTGATAAAGTTCAAGCCATCTTGGACATGAGGTCTCCCACCAATAAGAAGGAAGTGCAACGCCTGACGGGGAGGGTGGTGGCCTTGAGCCGTTTTCTATCCAAGTCCGCTGAGAGGTGCCTGCCTTTTTTCAAGGCGCTCCACAGGGCCAATGGATTCGAATGGACGAAAGAGTGTCAGAAGGCCTTCGAGGGGTTGAAGGAATTCCTATCCACCCCGCCACTGCTGTCCAAGCCAACGGGTGGAGAAGAACTCCTTCTATACCTCATGGCTTCTCCCGAGGCCGTTAGTTCCGTGCTGGTCTGCATGGACACCAATGGCACGCAAAAGCCGGTGTATTACACAAGCAAGGTGCTCCATGTTGTGGAGACCAGGTACTCAAAGATTGAGAAGATCATCTTCGTGTTGATCGTGTCTGCCCAGCACCTCAGACCATATTTTCAAGCCTATCCGATCGTGGTGGTCATGGACCAACCTCTAAAGACGATTCTTGCTCGCTCGGACACTTTGGGCCGATTGGCAAAGTGGGCACTCAAGCTGGGGGAATTTGATCTATCTTTCCGCCCTCGATCAGCCATGAAATCCCAGGTCCTAGCAGATTTTTTGGTTGAGTGTACCTGGGGTGAGGAGCAACCCGAAGAGACCTCTGCAAACCCTTCGATTCCTGGAACCGAAGATGATGAATGGATCCTTCATGTGGACGGGGCATCAAATTCTCAAGGGAGCGGAGCGGGCCTCATCCTGGCCAACTCGGACGGAGTTGTAACCGAGTGTGCGCTCCGTTTCCTCTTTCCAGCCACCAATAATCAGGCGGAGTATGAAGCCCTACTGTCTGGGATAAGATTAGCCCGAGAGCTTGGGGTGAAGCGCCTTAGAGCGTTCACTGACTCCCAGCTGGTCACTGGCCAAATCACAGGGAATATGAAGCGAGGGATCCTATCATGTCCCGCTACTTGAGTATGGTGCAGTCGCAAGCTTCTCTCTTAACTTATTTCAATGTTAGCTATATTCCTCGAGGGAAAAATGCTAGAGCAGACGCCTTGTCCTATCTTGCCACCTCATCCGACGGGATGTTGGGAAGAGCTTATATAGAGCACCTGGAAGCCCCAAGTATCGAAATAACGAGAGAAGCCCTGCCAGTTGAGCAGGAGCCTTCCTGGATGGATGCTTATATCCAGTACCTTACCAACGGTACCTCCCTGAAGGCCCTTCCGAGGCCAGGCAACTCAAAAGACAGACCCCAAATTTTTTATAATGGAAGGAAAACTCTATCGAAGGTCGTTCTCATACCCAGTTGTCAGGTGTATTGGCCCCAGAAAGCAGATTATATCCTACGGGAGATACATGAAGGCATATGTGGAAGTCATCTGGGGGGCAGAGCTCTGGCATACAAAGCCTTACGGTAGGGATATTACTAGCTGACAATGAAGGAGGATGCGTCCGAGCTTGTCAAGAGGTGTGACAGTTGCCAACGCCACGCTAATATCCAACACCAACCGACGTTGTTGACCCAATTGATGATTTTGATGATTAACAAAACTGTTTGAGTATAATTTTTGAAGGCTCTGATGATTTTGATTTAGTGTTTCAGCCTATAAGACTATTGAAAGATCAAAATCAGGAGTTACAATGTGTTCTGGATCGAATCTAATGTCTAGGTAAGAATTGCAGACATTAGAGTCGACTCCGAGAATCACAGAGCCGACTCTGGAACTGGCACAGTCATTAGAGTCGACTCCGAGACTGTTAGAGTCGACTCTCACAGACGAAGCAGAAAGTCAATTTTTCTGGCTCCAACCTAGAGTCGACTCCGGGTAAGTTAGAGTCGACTCCGGAAAAGTTTCTTGTCGACCCCAGAAAAGCCAGAGACGACTTCGGAAATATCATTTTTAAATCGCCTCGAGCTAGAGCCGACTCCAGAAAAGTTAGAGTCGACTCCAACCCACCTGGAACGAAAAACAAAGTTGCCAGATCAGCTCTAACGGTAACATTTCTATTTTTACTCATTTCTAACGGATATATTTTGATACAAGGTACACTCCAACGGATAGTTTTATTCCAAAAGTGTGTAAAAGAAATCTATAAAAAGGGGAGTCTATTGTTCAAAAAAGAGAGAGAGAAAAATCTGAAAAGAGAAAAAACGAAAAATCTGAAAAACAAAGAGAGAAAATCTGAGATAGACAAATCCCATTTCAAAAATCCGTGAGCTTGAATCTTGAAAGGAGAACCTTCTAGCTCAAATCCACTTCATTCCAAAAAGGCTCAAGAGGAATCCGAAGCGTTAAAATCAAAGTCTTGAAGGATTTCCCAACTTGAAGAAAGGAGATTCATTTCTTGCTTTTCAACCCTTCTCAACTGCTTCAACCACAAAGAATCGGAGCTGAGGCTTGATTCAATCCAGCAAGGAGAAGAAGAAAAGAAGAAAAGAAGAAAAGCTCAAAAGCCAACCTATCTTCAAATCAGGCTTTTCTAAACCTTATTATTCTTAATTTGTATATTTGCTCATTGAGGAGCTTGTGTATTCACACACAATACTTATCTTGTTTTTGCCTAGTTCAATCTGGGAGATTGAATTAGTGGAGGTAGTTTTGCCTCGGTTAAGCTTGTTTAAGCTTGGGTTAGTTGTGAGCCCGTGAAAAACAACGTGTAGGGTTTTGTGCTGGGAAGCCCGAGTAAAACCAGCTGGGTTCGTTGTGCGCCCGGGTAAAACAACAAGTTTGAGTTGTGAGCTTGTAAAACAACTCGGCTGTAATCTAGGGAGATTATAGTGTGGACCCAAGTGAATCTTGGGAGTGGACGTAGGTGTTGATACACCGAACCACTATAAAATCTCTTGTGTTTGCGTGTCTCATTGTCTCTTTATCTATCTCTATCTTACTCACTGCACTTTATAGTTATCTTGCATTTGCCCTCTTTAATCTCAAGCAAACTATTTTAAAGGGAGCTAATTTTTTAAACCCAATTCACCCCCCCCCCTCTTGGGTTGCCATCTGGGCCAACAATTGGTATCAGAGCAAGTGCTTATTTAGAATTTGATCTCACGATCAAGGGCTAAAGATCCTTATGGCAACACAAAGTGGTTCATGTTTTGCTGAAGGTCATTCGACGAATCGACCCCTTTATTTAATGGAACCAACTATTCATATTGGAAAGCTAGAATGAGAATATTCATTCAAGCTTCGGACTATGAATTATGGAGAGTAATAATAACAGACCTAGTACACCCACACACCTTATTGATGGCACTATTGTTCCTAAGCCCGAAAGGGATTGGAATGATATGATAGAAGAATGGCTCAATTAAATGCTAAAGCCATTAATATTTTATATTGTTCTTAGACTCTAATGAATTCAACCGAATCTCAACATGTAATTCCGCAAAAGAAATTTGGGATAGGTTGAAAATAACTCATGAAGGAACAAAACCAAGTTAAGGAATCAAAAATAAATATTTTGGTTCATAAATACGAATTGTTTACAATGGAACAAACTGAAACCATCACATGCATGTTCACTAGATTCACTGATATTGTGAATGGTTTTTTTAAAGAGTCTTGGTAGAATTTATTCTAATGCTGACCTTGTGCGCAAAATTCTTAGGTCACTACCAAGATCGTGGGAAGCGAAAGTCACTGCAATCCAAGAAGCAAAGGACCTCAATGCATTACCTTTAGAGGAGCTTCTAGGATCCCTAATGACCCACGAGCTGACAATGAAGCAGCATGTTGAGGAGGAAACAAAAAGAAAAAAAAACACTTACCCTCAAAAAACCAGAAATGGAAGAGAGTAGCAGTGAAAGTAATGATGAAGATGATGATGAAACTGCTCTCTTAGCCAAAAAATTCAGAAAGTTTATGAGAAAAAGGCCCTTCTATAAAAAGAAGTTTGGAGCAAGATTTGATGGAGAAAAAGATAAGAAAAAGGACAAGGAGAAAAGAAAAGAAAAAAGGCCCTTAGTATGTTATGAGTGCAAAAGCCAGGGCACTTTAAATATGATTGTCCTTTGTTGAAAAAAGGCCTACAAGAAAAAGAAGAAAGCATACATGGCAACATGGTCTGATGAATCTTTCCTCGTCAGAAGAAGAACAAAGGAAGTTGCCAATATCTGCTTCATGGCCAACAACGACGACAATGACAATGAGGTAAGTTCTGAAAACTCAAATGATGAATTTACATTTGATGAAATGTTTGAAGCCTTCAATGAACTTATGATTGATTTTAAATCTTTGAAAAAAGAAGTATAAGTTTTTGAAAAATGACAATATTAGTGTTGGCCCAGATGGCAACCCAAGAGGGGGGGGGTGAATTGGGTTCTTAAAAATTTAAGTCCTTTTTAACTTTAGATGTGCAAGTGAGATTAACTAATAAGCAAAGAACAAGCAGTTAACAAAGAGAGATAGAGATAGAGAAAATGAACACGGCAAACACAAAAGTTTTATAGTGGTTCGGTGTATCCAACACCTACATCCACTCCCAAGGATCACTTGGGTCCACTATAATCACACCGATTACAGCTGAGTTGTTTTACAAGATCACAACTCAACTTGTTGTTTTCACGGGATCACAACGAACCCAGCTGGTTTTGCGGGCTTACCAGCACAAAACCCTACACGTTGTTTTGCGGGCTAACAACAAACCTACTCGTTGTTTTCACGGGATCACAACGAACCCAACACAAGCACTCCGGCTTGTAACGAGGTAAACCTACCTCCACTGATTCAATCCACTGATTGAACCAGTAACCAAGTGAAATCAAAGTATTTGTAACAAAAATGCTCCTTCTTGAGCAGATATACAAATTTAAGAATAAATAAAAACTAGGGTTAGAAACGCCTGATGGTTTTCCGGATGATTGCAGCGATGGCTTTCTCCCTTTTCTCCTTGAAAGTTGAATCGATGCCTCAGCAAGATTCCTCAATCGTTGAAAAGCTTTGGAGAATGTGTTGCCTCTTTTTGAACTTGGGAATGGCTGAAGATTTTGCACGTTGGATTGCTTTTTGCCTTCCTCTTGAGCTTTGAGAGTCGATTAAATGATGCACACGAATCTCTCTCTCAAATGCAAAGATTGAATCTCTCCTTGAATCAAATGATTCTACAATACTCTCAGTTTTCCCTTTTTGATATTCAATAGGCTCTCTCTATTTTTCTCTCTTGCTCTTCTATCTTTTTTCTATTTGAATCTGGCTCCTCTATTTATAGATCCTGAAAAGATATAGCCGTTAGACACAGTAAAATATAGCCGTTGATTCAAAATATTACCGTTGGTGCTGATGTGTCAACTCAAAAATTATCGCCCAGATTCCGGGGAGTCGGCTCGAGTACTGTGCGAGTCGGCTCGAACACGCGAATCCAGAAACGCACCAAAAAGTGAGTCTTCAGGGGTCGACTCGCGAAAATCTGGGAGTCGACTCTTGACTTTCAGGGGTCGACTCGCGAAGAGCTGGGAGTCGACTCGAGAGGCACTCAAAAATGAGTCTTTCTGCCGTCTGAGTCGAGTCGGCTCGCACAGTCATGAGTCGGCTCGAGAAAGTTCAGGGGTCGACTCGGAAACTCTCGAGTCGGCTCGGGACTGATACAAAAATCAGAAAACATTCTGATTTGCTTTGAAAATCATCCCAACCAATTTGAAATATAAATATGACTTGAATAATGTTGATTTAACAGTAATGCTCAATTTCAAAGCATTTTCATTAATTCATTGATCTTTAAAAGAGTGGTATAGAAATCATTTTTGAATTCATAAGTATAGCTCACTGAAACATATATTCAATTGATTCAAAAAACTCATTACACATTAACAGTTCATAGTTTCCAATTTGAAATTGCTCATAGTAAGAATATTTCATTGATTGACTTAACATGTTCATAGCCTTTTAGAAAGTAAAGTAATGTCTTTTGGAAATCATCAAAATCAATAAGTTGGGGCAATTATGTTTCAATAATTTCTCAACAATCTCCCCCTTTTTGATGATGACAAAAACATTAAGTATATGCGAGTTAAACTTGAAAAAAATTTGTGATTCTATAATCAAAAATTTATGTTCATGGAAAGGCTCCCCCTCAATGAGGTAGCTCCCCCTATGAAACTCAGTTTTATAATTCATTCAAAATTTTAAATTTTAGCTTTGAGCAAATGATACTTAAGTTATCTCTTCCCCTTAATAATACTCAAAATTTTCTCTCCCCTTTCAGAGTCTTAAATTGCATATACGATTAAATACATTTCTCCCTTTTAATGATTTCTTCTTCTTAAAGAAACTTAACAAACTTGAATCAAATTGAAAGAAAGCATATACGATTTAAATATTTCTCCCCCTTTTTTGTAATCAACAAAAAGGTTAAGAAATACATTAATGTATTCAAGGTATACTTCAAAACATCATATCTCAAATGTACACAACATTGAAATGAACTGAATTTCATTAACATCAAAAAGCATTACATCAAAGTTCAATACTATAACTGCAAATTACATAACTGCAAATTTCATTACATCAAACTCAAATACATAAAGAGAAATCAAAATGTTGCCTAGTAATTCTAGTTAAGTGTTCTATAATCTTATGCATTCCTTCACATTGAATCTTGACATAATCTTTTAGTTTTTCATCAACAAACTTGCATGCACTTGAAATTTTGTCTTGAAGCTCTGCATTACATTTTGCATAAGTCTCACCATCTCCACAAATATCCTTCAATTCTTCAAATATATTCTTCAAATCTTCATTTAGAGAGGAGGTGGATGAGCTAACATTGGCTTCAATAGAAGATACTCGATCATTAATAGAATAAAGTGCTTCCTCAAATTCATAAATTTTTCATCAAATTCAGTCTTCAATCTAGTCTCATGCTCAATTAACTCTGATTTGAATAGAGACCTAAGCTGCTCTAACTGAGTGTCTGAAAAACTGACAGATGTAGAAGCAGAGGTCTGAACTGGAGCAGATGTAGATGCAGAAGCAGGAACTGGAATATCTGATGGAGCTGGAACTGGGTCTGGTATGAATGAAGTCTGAGGTGGCTCTGGAGATGAATGTCTAGGTGCCTCAGCTCTATCCTCTGAACTGTTCTTCCTTTCCCAAATTCCATTCCTTTTGATAAATCCCATTCTGTTGATAGTGGCCAAGGTATAATAGTCTGTGTGTCTCAATTCCTTCTTGGGCTCACTGTCACTAAACATAATCCCTTGGCTCCTGAACAACTGAGTCAAGATCATACCATAGGGAAGACAGATTTCCTTTTACTTCCACAATCAGCCATGTACCATAAAATCATTCTAGGCAGATTAAAAGGCTTTCCTGATACTATAGCATCCATAATAAAATGTCCCTCTCTGAAACATAGTCAAACCTGCCTGTCTTGGGAAATAAAATCTACTGCAGATATTATGTAAAAGCCTTAGTCCAATGGCAGTTGACTTGCAAGAACTTCCTCAAATCCTTCAAAGTCCTATGTAAAAGACTGGTGAGAGCAGGAGACCTATCCTCTGAAGCAAATGTGCAGGGTCCAGACAATGGTAGGTTTAAAAGTCTAGATAAGATGGTGTCAGTAATGTTTAGACCTATGCCTCTCACTATGCTTACTAACCCATTGTCTCCTCTAGTCAAATTCTTATAAAATTCTTTTACCAAAGCTGGATAAGTAGGACAATCCAATGAACAAATTTTCTCAAGTCCCATTTCTAATAACTGTCTTCCTATAATGAATCCCTCATTTTCAAAAAGCTCAAAATCGACCTTCCTTCCCGTTGTCACAACTCTACTAGCAAGGAGGTCTACCTGAGGGTTGGAGTGGAGCAGGAGAATCAGAAGAAGAAGAGTAGAATCCGGA
>UESW01004189.1:369333-398883 GCA_900491605.1 Calamus simplicifolius | reverse complement strand
AAAATAAATTCACTAATCAATCATGAACAAACTCAATATTTTTGTCATCATCAAAAAGGGGGAGATTGTTGGAAGATTATAGAAAAATTATATGATCCAATCCTTTTGATTTTGATGATTACTAAAAGCCATTGAGTTCATTAAAAGATGTAATGAGTTTATGTAAATGAGCAACAAATTTATTTTGAACAATCAATGAGAATGCTAAAGTTTGACTTAATCAATTTTGAAAGTGACTTTAAGCTCAATATTCAAACTTTCGAAAAGAAATGTTATAATTCATGTTTTATTCAATAAGTTTTTGGATTAGTTCTTGAATCAATTCTAAATGTCTAATTTTATTGATTCAAGTCAAAACAATGAATTAAAATGAATCTGGAACGATTTTAATGTCAATCAGAAAAGTTTCTGATTTTTGATACGTTCCGGAGCCGACTCCTGAGTTTCAGAGTCGACTCCACTCAGTGTACAGAAATGTGCATCTGTGTCGAGTCGACCCACAAAATTTGTCGAGTCGACCCCTGATTCTGTCGAGCCGACTCCCTGACTGTGCGAGTCGACTCCGCTCAGACACCAGAAGAGTGTTTTTCTGAGCACTTCGCGAGTCGACCCCAAGTCTTTCACGAGTCGACTCCCGACTATCAGGAGTCGACACTTTATTTCTGGCGAGTCGACCCCTAACCTTTATAAACATTTCTATATTTGGTAAGACGAGCTCGAGCCGACTCGGGAAAAGCATGAGTCGACTCCAGCAAATCTGGGAAAAATTTTACGGATGCCAACTCAGCTCCAACGGTAAGATTTTTGAATAACGGCTATTTTTCCTTGTCTCTAACGGATATATTTTTGCAGATTCTATAAATAGAGGAGCTCTTTTCATATCACATATCAATTTGAAAATCAAAAGAAAGAAAAGAATATCTTTCAAAAAGAGGGAAAAACAGAGCTTATTGAAAAAATCTTCTAGCTCAAAGTAGAGTGATTCAAAAGGAGTGAAATCAAAGAGGAAGTTCCGACTGCTCCAGATCTTCAATCCACAAAAGTCAAAAGAAAATCCAAGAGCTTTTCAAAGATCAAATCGAAGGATTTTCTACATTCAACAAAAGGAGAAAAAGCTTCATCTCAACTCCAAAGCTTTCAACGGTCAAGAATCTTGCTGAGGCCTAATTCAATACTTCAAGAGGAGTTAAAGAGGAGAAGGAAGAAAGCCAAAGCCACAATCATCTGCAATACTATCAGGCTTTTCTAACTCTTATTTTATACTTCATTTGTATATTTGCTCAAGGGGAGCATTTCATTATTTAAACATTGTTATTCTGATTGTTTGCTAATTCAATCAGTGGATTGAATCAGTGGAGGTTAATATACCTCGTTGCAAGCCAGAGTGCTTGTGTTGGGTTAGTTGTGAGCCCGTGAAAAACAACGTGTAGGGTTTTGTGCTGGTAAGCCCGAGTAAAACCAGCTGGGTTCGTTGTGATCCCGGAAAAAAACAAGTTTGAGTTGTGAGCTTGGAAAACAACTCAACTGTAATCTGAGGAGATTATAGTGTGGACCCAAGTGAATCTTGGGAGTGGACGTAGGTGTTGGTTGCACCGAACCACTATAAAATTATCTTGTGTTTGCCGTGCTATATTTTCTCTCTCTCTATCTCTCTTTATTATTTGCTTGTGCATTGCTTCTTAGTTAATTTCACTCACTTGCACATCTTGAGCAAATCTGTTTAAAACATTTCAAAAAGTCTTAAATTTTTAAGAACCCAATTCACCCCCCCCCCCCCCCCTCTTGGGTTGCCATCTGGGCCAACACAATTGTTTCCCCAAATAATTTCTAGTAATTTATTTTGCCCCAGGTTGCACGTCAATCGGCCTTTGGGCCTCCTATTGGGTGTCCTGGTTAGGTCCAACCATTAACGTGACATGTTCAAGCTTCTAACCAAGGAATTGGTCAAGCCTGACTTTGGCCGGCCTGACCATCGTTGAGAGAGTTGCATTGAACCATCATAATATGAATGATAATTCCAAAGACCAGATGAGTACCAGGCCTTTGGGCCTCCAATAATCATCTTAGCCATTGGACTCATTATCACTCTCTTAAAGGGAGGCTATGATCTAATTATCCCCATAATTTAGTCATTTTAGGGACCTAATAATTTTAGAGGGTTTGATTAATTTATGACACATGAATGACATTGACCAATTTATGTATTCTCCCACTAAACCATTTAGTTGGGTTCATTAATTTGGTCCATGGGTACCTAAATCAGTCAGACTAATTTTCCTTAGGAAGCATGGGTTAGCCCAAGTCAATAGGCTAGTCTAATCAAGTGCTGGGACCACTTAGCCAGACCGGCTTGATCAAAAGGCTGAGTTGCGCCATTAACCATCTTGCCTAGACACTAGCTGATAATCAACTAGCTAGGTTAGAGGTAGCCGCGACCTTGATCAGAACCTTTCTAGACACCAAGTGGTTGACCATACCCAATTAAATTTGCCTAAAGACTTGGGTGTCCACTGAGCCCCAAATCAAGTCCATTTAGATGTATGGACTGATCAATCTAATCTAATTAGATGGATCTCAAGAAAAAAAACTTATCTCAACATTTGATTAGATTCAATTTTCTAATTTAGTCCAATTCATCTAACCTTAGGTCTAACCCATTTAGAGAACCTGATTCATGCTAACCCAATTAGCCCATGATTTATGATCATGTCTTAAGGTCTTTAATTCATAATTCTAGATCTTAAGTTAACTCCTTTTCAAATTTGAACCAATTTCAATTTTGAGTTCTGATTTTGAAACATTTTTCAAAATTTTTCCGTAAAACATCTTTACTTCCTTTCTATTTTCTGTGATCTGATTTTACGTAAAACAATTTTACTGTAATCTATAATTAAGTTTTAAATCAACTAAGATGTCTTAATATTAATCTTTATTAACATTTCATCTTTAATTAATTTTGGATCTAATCAAAATTATCACAGAATAAAAGATTAATTCGGTTAAAATATATTTTAATCTTTCTTTCTTCTGTTCTGTATATCCGTTCATGGGTTCTTTCACAGTAACACCCTTACACATCATAGGAAGCCTTTCTTGAATAAGGAAACAGAGGCTATGAAACCTCCCTATGACTGGACGACCTGGTGAATATACCCAATCCAAGATATAATAGAACACAACATGCAAGATCTACATTAGATCTACCTTTAAAACATATATTTAATCATCATTAAATAACTTTAACATGCTTTCATCATGCAAAACTTTTAAAACTACTATAGATCTAAACTAATCAAAATAAGATCAACTTTAGATCTACATTAGATTATGTATGCATAATTATATCAGATCTATTATGCTTATACATGCATTCCTAAGCCTTAACCATGGCTCTGATACCATTTGTAAGGAAAAAAATAGTTTTTCTTATGCATAGGATCTCAAGGTGGAAAGCATGTAAATCGGTTTTAATATTCACATTAAATATTAATTAAAGTAAATTAACAAATCTAAAATTTAAGATTATTTAAATTAGTTTAAAATAGTACCTCTCATTGCGGAAGCTGTTGATAAGGAATGTAGCAGATCCGATCTGCAGAGAGAAGTTTTCCTTCGTGCCTTGCAAGAGCCGCACGTGCCGCTCCTCTATATCACACGCACGCTTGATGAATGCAGACAGGAGGTGGAATTCTTGAACAATGAAAAGAGAACTCTTCTCCCAAGAAGAGACAATCTCCAATTGGACTTCTTGCAGACTTTCTGTGATTGCAGAAGATCAGCTTTTATGGAAAAGTCTCTGTCATTTTTTCTTCTTACATGTTCATCCTTTTTTTTATTCACATCGTAACCTTTTATATCCGATGAAAAATTTCGCAATCAAAAAAAAAAATATGAAAGAGCTCTTTAAAATGTCATTACATTAATCTCATCATGGCATTAAGTCTGCAGTCACGTCATCAATGCATCCCTCAAACGGCGAGCCGAAGAGGAAACGTAGAGTGACGGGACCTTTGAGCATCCTCTCGTAACATAATCAATAACTCCGTTCCCAAGCTGTTATAACAAGTGGATGATGATGAATGAAAGATATTATCAATTAAAATTTTCTTTTGTTAACATAATTGATCCAATCAATTCCGTTTGAAGTCTAAATTCGAATCCGAAAGAAGCTACTCGTAGCTCTTGAACCATACTTCATATTGTGCCTTGTTGAGCTCTAATCCGAAGTGATTTATGAATTTAAAATTCATAAATAAACTTTCAGAGGCTCTATTGGATATCCGAATCGAACCACTTCGAACTCGGATCTAAACCACTCTGTTATCAGACCAACCATTGGTCCATGGTTCAAATTAACTTTATTCCAGATTCATATCATGTCCCAAAATTCTATTTGAGTTACTGACTAACTCAAATCACCCTCGAAGTAGGTGCTGCCGCTAATGTCTAGAGCTAGCTAGACATAGCCAAAACGAACCCCGTATGACCCATCTGATTGAGTTCCACTCAAATCAGTGATAACGCCTGCGTACAAGTCATCCGATTATGTGCGTGACTCCATAGGTTCAAACCTAAGCCGGTAGCACAGGAACGCTTCCTATACTAATCGATGTGACCATCTAGCCATGGTTCCCGACGTTTGGATAGATCGAATTTGCACAAGGCAACATTCTGGAACCCAGGCTATGGTTGCCTCATAATTCATCCACTTGTCCTAGTACTCTGGGCGAATACGGAGTTAATTGCCAACTCCGAGTAAATCACCCAAGTATGTTTCAATGCAATGAATCTTATGACACCTCGCAAAGATTACCTTGGCCAAGGTTTTGCTAAATTGAAACATAGTTCGAGCACTCTCTCTAACACTTAGAGTGGACAATCCCATCTTGACTCATCACTGACCAAATAAGTACTTGACTCCACCCAGCAACCTTCCGTCACCGGATTAGAAATCCGGGTGGTCCAGTGCCTAAGTATAGTGAGTTGCTTATCAAGTCAACATGATAGTCTCATGTCAAAGGGACACTTATACCAATGCTCCCAGTTCGGCTATAATAGGCTTAGTACGGATCTGTGCACATATCACTATTGATACATAGCTCACGCATATTTATGCTTTATAATCTATTCTATTATAATTTATGTAGCATATTTCGCAACCCATGCAATTTGCAACTCATGCATTGCTACTCAAGCATCTATAATGGCTACTTTAGTCTCATCCTGCCCACTACAAAAGTGTCAGGGAGATCACCCATGTGAGTGGGCTGATCTAAGCCTATGACATTTATACACATATGTGCCTATAAATATGAACTCATCATAATAATGAAAATAAACATTTCATAAACTTTAACGCATAGTCATTGATGTCCATACAATCCCTGTCTGACAAAAATAGACAAACTCCTACATAAGTCTGAAACATAACACAGTCTGTTACACTCTATACAGACCTAGACCCCTCACATGAGCCTGGAACACATCCCTAGGAATAGGCTTCGTCAGAGGATCAGCCAGCATCCTGCCAGTGGAGATATGCTGTAGGATAACCTCTCCTTGCTTGACCATGTCTCTAATGAAGTGATATCTGATGTCAATATGCTTGGTCCTTCCTTGGTTCTTAGGATCCTTAGCATATTGTAATGCTGCCATACTATCAGAACTGATCTGAATTGCCTCATGTGGAGTAGCTGATATCTTAAGGTGCCTCAAGAACCTCCTCAGCCACACAGCCTCCTGGACAGCAGCCGAACAAGCAATATATTCGGCTTCCATGGTGGACAGAGCGGTACAACTTTATTTCTTACTGCACCAAGTGACAGCTCCACCTCCCAAGATAAACACATATCCTGTAGTGGATCTACGCTCATCCCTATCACCTGCCCAATCAGAGTCATAAAAACCCTTTAATCTCAAATCTCCACCCTGATAGCATAGGGTGTGATTGGCAGTACCACGAAGGTAATAAAAAATCCTTTTCATTGCAACCCAATGAGCAAGTCCTGGATTACTTTGATATCGGCTAACCAAGCCGACTGCAAAGAAAATGTCAGGGCAAGTACACAACATAGCGTACATCAAGCTCCCTACTGCACTAGCATAGGGATCCTGCTCATCTTGTCTCTCTCCTCATCAATTTTAGGGCACTGATCGATGCTTAAAGTACAGCCCTTCTCTATTGGAGTATCAACGGGTTTAGAATAGTGCATTCAAAATCGTTCTAAGACTTTCTCAATATACGTTTCTTATGACAAACCAAAAAACCTCTTAGCACGATTTCTTAGGATCCTCACTCCCAGCATAAAATTCGCCTCACCCATATTCTTCATCTCAAAGACTGAGGACAGTCACTCCTTAGTGGCTTTGATCACTCCAATAGAACTCCCAGCAATTAGGATGTCATCTACAGACAACGCCAAGATCAGAATCCCATCGTCTGATTTCTCAATGTACACACAGTGGTCCTCCTCAATCATATCTAAGCCAATCGATGTAATGGCTTCATGAAACTTAAGGTACCATTGCCTAGATGACTGCTTGAGACCATATATAGATCTTCTAAGGCGGCACACTTTGCCCTCCTGTCCTTTGGTCACAAAGCCCAAGGGTTGATCCATATAGATCTCTTCATCCAGGCTTCTATTAAGAAACGCGGTTTTAACATCTATTTGATGTAGCTCCAAATCTAAATGAGCTACAATAGCTAGGATTAGGCGAATAGAGGCAAATCTCACCACAGGAGAAAATGTCTCCTCAAAGTCTACACCCTCCCTCTGGGTATAGCCCTTCGCCACAAGACGAGCTTTGTACTTATCAATTGACCCATCAGCCTTGCGCTTTATCTTAAGAACCCACTTATTTCCTATAGATTTACGCTCAGGTGGAAGGTCTACCAAGTCCCACACATGATTCTTGGCCATCGATACCATCTCATCTTCCATAGCAGCTTGCCACTCACAATGAGCAGGTGAATCGAGCGCTTCTTCAACAGAAGCAGGCTCATCTGGATCCAACGGAGTGCAGAGAAACACATTCCCTTCGATCCAAAAATGTCGTCATGGAATATGACCACGTTTACTTCTCCGTAACTGTGGATCTGGACCCTGAAAACCGCTCTCAGGTGGTGCATCAACCCTCATAGGTGAGCTCCTATTAGGCTCAGCTTGTGTGCTCCCACTATCTGGTGCGACACTCCCACTGGGTCTATCATTCCCACTATCTGAACCCTGAGGACCGCTCTCAGGTGGTGCATCAACCCTCATAGGTGAGCTCCTACTAGGCTCAGCTTGTGCGCTCCCACTGTCTGGTGCGACACTCCCACTGGGTCTAGCATTCCCACTATCTATGGCGATCTCTGAGATAGGTCAAAAATCTCCTCCCTCGCCAGAGATAGTAGGAAGGTCCTCCTGTAACTCATACAGAGACAGGTCCTTTCTAATTTCACCAATGCTCGGGAATTCATTCTCTAGAAACTCGACGTTTCTGGACTCCACTTCAGTCAACCCTCCATCAGGATGTGCATCATACATCACGTAACCCTTCAAATTCTCAGGGTACCTGATGAACACCTTTTTGCTGGCTTTAGGACCCAGCTTTTCCAACTTATGGGAGGCATTGTGAACATATCCTGCTGAGCCCCAAGGACACAAATGATCCACAAAGGGTCGCTTGCCATGCCATAACTCATATGGAGTGGAGGGTACCATTTTACTAGGGACACGGTTAAGGATGTAGGCAGCAGTCAACAGCGCATCTCCCCAAAAACTGATTGGAAGATTGCCTTGCGCCATCATCGACCTAACCATATCTAGTAAAGTCCTGTTGCGACACTCGGCAACACCATTCTGTTGCGGTGTCCCAGGAATGGTAAGCTGCCTGCAAATCCCCTTTTCCTCACAGAGCCGCTTGAATTGCTCAGATAGATATTCGCGACCTCTATCAGTCCAGAGAGTCTTCAAAGACCTCTCCTTCTGATTTTCTATCTCAGCTAAAAATTGTCTGAAACAATCTAGCGCTTCATAGTGGTGGGAAATTAGGTACACATACCCGAATCACAAAAAATCATCTATAAATGTGAAGAAATAGGAAGCGCCATGTCGCGCCTTGACACTCATGGGTCCACAGATATCAGAGTGAACTAGCTCTAATGGATGAGAGGCCCTAGTAGCCTTACCAAAAGGCTTTCTTGTTGCCTTTCCTGCTAGACAAGATTCACACATATGTAGACTTATCTTGGTAAGAGGGTATAATAGCCAAGCTTTAGCCATACATGCCATCCTATCTTGGCCCACATGACCAAGTCTGGAATGCCAAAGAAAATTATCATCACATACAGGAATAGAAGCACAAGAAAAAGAGGAGTAAGAAGCACACAATTCAACATCAAGTCTAAAGAACCCTTATGGCAAATATCCACAAAAGGACAAAACACCATCCACATAGACTGACATAGGTCACCAGAAAAACTAAAAGTATAACCAAGTGCCAACAGGGCAAGAACAGAACAAAGATTACACCGGATAGTAGGGACATACAAAACGTCATGTAGGATCAACACATGTCCACCACGAAGCGTAACACGATATGCTCCTACACCCAAAATCTGCTCACGCAAACCATTCCCAAGCATGATAAACTGGGTATCTACAGGTATCCGATAAAAATCCACAAAACCAGCTCGATCTCGCACTATATGTTTGTTTGCTCCCGAATCTACAATCCAATCGGGGAGCGAGTTAGCAACTAATGCATTGAACAAACATAGAAAGAGCTTAATATGGAGCATACCTTCTTTGGCTTAGTGCAATCACGAGAAAAATGGCCTTTAGCTCCACAACTGTAGCACTTAATCTTTGTCACATCTCTCTTGTCCCCTCAACGTTCTCTCTTAGGTTTGGCCACAGTTTTTCCTTTATATCCCTGAGCACTCCTGTTACGTGCCTTTCCCTTCTTTTTGTTCTTGGGCCTTGAAGACCCATCAGTAACCACATAGACCGAAGGAAGGGAAGTCTCAATGCGCTCAGCCTCTAGCTCAAGGTGATGAGCAATATCCTCAAAAGTCTTGATGTGCTCACTATGAGTCATCAAGAGCTTCATCTGAATGAATCACTGCAAGGACCTGTTGCTCATCAGTAAGGTCAACTCCAGCAGCCTTCATATCCCTAATCATGTTTCCCATCACACGAAGGTGGGTCGACATGGAATGATCGGGATCCTTGACATGCTATATGAATCTAAGGTTCAAGGCACGTAGCCTTGTGGCCGAAGTTTGACCAAACCTGATCTTGAGCTGGTTCCATATATCCTGAGCAGTCTGGCAATGCTCAAAGTTGCCAATAAGATCATTGTGCATGCTGCTCAACATAGTAAAACGTGCACAATGATCTTTCTTGACCCAATTGTCATAGGCTTCCCGATCAAGGCGATGTTGCTCAGTAGTGCCAGGCGCTGGTGGTGTCATACAAGTTGTCAAAGTCTCCAAGACTTCTAAGTCATTCAGCAGGTATTGGATTTTTCTATGCCACATTTCATAGTTTTGTCCATCTAGCTTCTCACCTTTGTTAAGATCAGCTATCACAGATTTGGAGGCCATCACTGCATTTAGTCAAGCAAGGTATGGACATTAGGCACATATCAGTGTATACTGATATCTAGAAAAATAATCAGATTACAAATGTTCCTTCTTATAAATGAGATCGAAAATTTTGCTAAGCTCATAATCATCACTCATTTAATAAGATGGAACACAGAATCTGATAATTTTCATAGAACATATCTATATTGTCCACAAAACCAATGTAGGAACAAATCCGCAACGCAAACATATGCTACATCAAGCATATTTTTCATGTCAACTAAAGACATGATATTATTTATGCACCAAGTCATAAATAAATATGCTCGCAGAAAATACATAGCATTTGACATAAATCTTCTCATGCACTAAACATAAATAATTATGTCAACATAAATAACATGCATAATTATGCATAAATCATATTTGTACACTAAGCATAAATAATTATGCATCCAAAAAAAATTTACAGGAAAAATCAAACAGAATGGCAATAAAAATATTCATGCACAGAGCATAAACCACCATGCCACAGCAAAAAATTTGTCAATAAATTTTCTATGATATCCTAAGAATTTTTATGAGTTTTCTATAATTTTTTGTGATTTTTTTTTGATTTTCTGTGATTTATCACTTAGCTGCTACGTTTTCGCTACGTAGCTACCAAGTAATAGGCACGTGGCGAGCACTGAGTGCCATGGGACAGACCCATCAAATGTTGAACGTCAGCAACAGCACCTGCCTTTGATTTATTTGTTTTTTTATTATAGGTTGTTGGTTGGGTAATGAAATTACCCATGGATTTCTAACCATTTACAGGTGGTGCCATCATTTAAAAAAAAAGGGAAGCCATTCAATGGCTCTGTAACCGACGGATCATTCAATATAAAACAAAACGCATCAATCAAATTCAAAAACCCATCTGTTTTCATTTCTTCTTGTGTTGCGGCTCCCATGGTCGCAGCTGAGGGGCAGGCAGCGAGCGACTGTCGTTGCCTGCTCCTCCACTTATTTCCACGTCGACCACCGCCCGAAGTGTGGTGACGACCAACCTTTGCTCTGATACCAATTGAAAGAACGGAAGCAAAGGAACATACCACTCTATGAGCAACAGCGGAAGCAAAAGCTCATCGGCCGTCGAGGGTATAGCGACGGGAGACCTCCCAATGGGAAGCTCTCCCACGAGTGGACTGTTGACTAACGGGAGCGACCCCCGCGCCCGGGGAAGGGGACTGGGGCCCCTACTGCGACACTGCCACCTGCTGCTGTAGGTGCTAGACTGCGGCCACCAAGGAATGAACTTGCACAACAAGAGCATCGACACGGTCGCCCTGCGTAGGTGACAATGGCGGGACATGGAAAGGGACCGGAAGGGCCGAGAGACTCGCTTCTGGCTGCTCCGGCTCTTGGCATTGCCCCCCAGGGCCGCCGTCCGAAACCTTCCGTGCTCATGCTACCACCATCTTATCAACCGGTGAAGGGGAGTGAAGGCCTGTAGCCTTGGAGCGTTGCACTCTGCTCTTCTTTTTCCTACCTGGCACGCCAATCTGTTATCTCCAAGTCTTTCAAACGTCGGGTGATGAAGGAGTCCTGAACTTGTCTTTTCCGGTGGAGTTCCTGCAAGAAAGTCCTCAGTGGCCGGGGGATTCCGATGAGGATCCTTCGACGGTTAAGTTAGTGCTTTGGGAAAACAGTGATCAAAAGTTATCCTTTTGAAAGAAACATAACCTTCCTTTTTATACTTACTCCCACGTTCTCCCCTTTGCCTATTTTCGGGAAGTGGTGGCTATGCATGCAATAGTGGATCTGACCACGTTCGAAACATCCCATCATCCGTAATCATTGGGAATTAGTGGCCCACATGGCAGCTGCAGAAAGCTTAGTGGGCTACGTGGTAGCTGCGGGGAGCTAATAGGCCACGTGGATGGTAGCCTGGGAAGTCCAAGGCCAAGGGGAACCCTGCAGGTCCAAGGCCGAGGGGAACCGTGCGGGTCTCAGGCCGAGGGGAATCGTGCACGTCCGAAGCCGAGGGGAACCGTGCGGGTCCGAGGCCGAGGGGGACCCTGAAGGTCCGAGGCCGAGGGAAACCGTGCGGGTCCGACGCCGAGGGGAACCGTGCGGGTCCGAGGCCGAGGGGAACCGTGCATTAGGTCCACACCTTGTTAGCTTTAACAAAGCTTGATCAGCCACATCATGAACAAATACGAATATCAATGCATATAACCAAAAAATTACTCAACGATTCAACATGAATAGGGCTCTAATACCAATTGTTTAAAATTAGGTCCGAACCTTTTGGTGTAGACCATCACCAATTATTTAAAATTAGGTCCGAACCTTTTGGTGTAGACCATCATCATGAAGCCCAAGAATCATTCATGTTTAATCACCATGAAGCCCAAGAATCATTCATGTTTAATCATCAAGAATCCATAATCGATAAACGAAAGCATATCTGAATACATATTGCTTGATTGCTCTCAAAAATCCTGCGGTTGGCCTTCTAGATCGTAGCTTTATTTTATTTGAAGTTTGTTGGTCACTAAATTGATCATAACTTGCTCCACTGAACTCCGATTTAAGAGATTTAAAATGCAATGAAAAGCTATACCAATAACCTAATACCGAACATTACCAAGATAAATTCAATTAAAAATTATAATTATATTATTCTTTTACTTAATCTAATCAAATTATCTTAAGTCTAGATGAGTTGGCCTGAAAGTGTTAGCTCTCACTAGCTATTAGTGGATGTCGCTGTTCTAGAACAAGGCTTAGCCATAATGGTTGGTTAATTAGAACAATGGCATCTTTAGGAACCTCCATCCATTATCGAGAGACACCCGATCTAAGATCGCTAGCATGCCTAATTTTTTACTATAAGCTTGTAACAAAAACAAAACAAAAAAAAAAAAAATCCTGTTTGGCCCATCTAAAGCTGTTCGTGCACCTCGATCTACTTGTGCCACAACTTTTTTTTGAGTCCAGTTACAATTACTCAAAGCATCATATTATCATCCAATATCCAGAAATTAATTGAAAGTGGCTGGAAATTAAATAGCTGGTTTGAATTATAGATTACATTTGAAGCTAGCGTCAAGGTTTTTTTTTTATCAGAATCTTTACGGTTAAGAAGTAAAGTCGTATACAAATAAACGATCCAATCCAACGTATCCGCCTAGCATGATCGTATCTATATATTACATCTCTATATATCCGGCCCATCGCAGTTATATCTATAGCGGATAAGCTTGAAAATTCTAAGTAAATCCAGTTAACCTCTGGAGACCCCAAACGTTTTTCACTTCTTCAAACCAATCCCATTCATTCATCCGCTTATTTTTAGCATTAGAGTCCTACCCAACACGTTCTTCTCCGTCCATCACCTCTCTCTATATATATATACGTACGTACCACCCTAAGACTAATTAAACATTAAACGAGATTATATTATACCACCACCACCACCGAAAAGCTATGGAGAACAGAAATCGCGCCATCTCCTTCCTCCTCCTCCTCTCCACCCTTCTCTCTCTCCCACCCCATTGCCGCCGCATTGGAGCCCTCGAAGAACAATATCACGGCCGTCTTCGCCTTCGGCGACTCCACGCTGGACGCCGGAAACAACAACGGCCTCCTTACTCTCGTCCGAGCCGACCATGCACCCTATGGCCGTGACTTCCCAGGCCAAGTTCCGACGGGGAGGTTCACCAACGGCATGCTCATCACCGACTTCCTCGTGTCCTCTTTGGGCCTCAATGATGCCCTCCCGGCCTACGCCGAGTTGAATCTTACCGTTGCCGAACTCGCCACCGGCGTTAGCTTCGCCTCGGGGGGGTCTGGATTGGATGACCTGACCGCGACCACGGTGGGTGTGATAACTGTTGGCCAACAGGTAGCAAACTTTGCATCGTACATCGAAAAGCTACAAGCGGCTGTAGGGAACGACGAGGCGAGTAGGATAATAAGGGATGCAATGTTTGTTATTGGCGCTGGATCTAATGACATGATGATGAACTACTACATCCTTCCACTCAGAAAAATAACCTACACCGTCCCTCGTTACCAGAGCTTCCTCGTTTCTCATCTTGAAGATCTTGTTTCGGTATATATTCCTCTTTCTTCTCATGATGGTACAAATAGAATAAAAATTTATTTGTCAATGCATTTTTTATAATATTCCATGCATCATGCGCATAAAATTCAGTAGTTTTAGAGATTAATTTGCACTGCATCGATGACCGCAATTTAAAATTCAGTACGATTTATATAGCTTTATTAACCGATATTAAAAAAATTAGTATCTATAAGTTAATAGGCAACACCCCGTATAGAAAGGGAGATATATATAAAGACAATTAATTCAATATGTGCCAACTTACTCATACATATTTTTACATATTTTTGAACAAAATACATCCAATACATCCAATTAGTTAAGTTGTAGCTTGAGCAAGAGAAACAAACACATAATTGAACCCACCCAACACCAATACAGCAATGTTCAAAATTTCTAGATTCATAGTCCAAAATTCAGTATAAATTCTTTGTATTAGCAGCAAATTTGAGAAAGTGGTGGAAAGATCACTTTTGAATATTGAAATCTTATTTTTTATATATATTTTTTTATTTTTCATCTCATGCAACCAATCCCAGCAGTTTCTAACTAGGAAATTAATGCAGCAATTGTATGACATGGGCGCAAGAAAATTCGCAATATCTGGCCTTCCACCACTCGGTTGCCTTCCAATGCAAATTACTTTTGGGTTCATGCAAGCAAGTATACCTACACCGGAACGCACTTGCGTCAACCAACAGAATATGGATGCCACGACATACAACACCTTGCTCCAAACCACCATCCAAAGGTGGAACGATGCATTTCCCACCTCTAGGTTTGCCTATGTGGACATATACAACCCATTGATGGACATGATCACGCATCCTCAGAAATATGGTAAGAGAATAAACTAGATCATTTTTTCCTTGCCTTTATATATATATATATATATATATATATATATATATATATATATATAGACGTTAACCATTTATATTTTACTTTGATTACTTTTACTTCCGTGTGATGTGATCAATAGCTACCATTTACGCCTGTTGTAATGAAGAGTGAGTAGAAGTACAAAAATGCTTGAGTGCAACCTCTGTAATTAAGAACCCTAGCTAGAAATAAGTTTTATAGGAAACTGGACAGACATGCATATATGGCTTTAATTATTAGCTTTTATTGCCCCCAGAAATTCAAGTGGCCAATTAATTAATAACAACCATGCATGCATGCGTACGTTTTCTTGTTGTTGCATGCAAATGATATTAAATTTTTTGTTTGTGTTTGAAAAATATATAGGTTTTACTGCAACGAATGTGGGTTGCTGCGGAACAGGTTTAATAGAGATGGGACCGTTGTGCAATTTTGCTACTCCAGTTTGCAAATTTCCCAACAGATTTTTGTTTTGGGACTCCGTCCATCCATCACAGGCAACATACCAGGCTCTCGCCAACCAATTCATGGAAACAATATTACCAGAATTTCAGAAGTAAATTTTGAGCAAACCGTATGCCTGCCTAGCTAGCGAGAATTCTAGATGTAGTGTGGTTAAGTTTCTCTAGTTAATTTTCCATCGATATACACAGTACTGGTTGATTTCTTATAGTTTAAGGCATTATGATAACAATGCCAGTCTTTTGGTTCTGATCAATTATATATTGACATGTTTTTTCTTTAGTAATTAAATATCTTTTTTTCAGTTCTAAGGGCTACCTCTATTTTGTTCCTATATGTTATAATATTCTATGGGGTCATGATGGGTGCTGCTACTAAACACAACGGGCCGGCATCAGCTCTTCTCAATGGAATAGACATTGGGAGATATATAATTGATAAACAGCTCAAACATTAATTGTGCCGAAGGCATGCAATGACTTACCAGAAAATAAGGACCGCATACAAGAACGTAGCTAGAAAACATGCATGCAGTATCCTCCTAGAAATGCTAGTCCACCTGGTTGACTCGTATAGGAAAGGCTTCAGAGGTCATGTATTATTGTATATTATTGTGGAAATGTAGTCTAAGGAAGGATAGTTCAAGCTTCAGAAAAGTAGTCTAAGGACTTCAGATATATTGTTCCTCATCCGACAGGAATAAGACTTGTTATATGCTTTATTCCTGCCAGAAAGATACGGTTTCAGAAAAAAAAAAAAAAAAGGGAAAAGATAAATTTTGTTCCCTGGGGGTTGGTATATGGATCATTACTCCTGGAATAAGGTTTGGAGAAGAATGCCCCAGTCCTAGAGCTGCTTCAACCGGGACCAATTCACTCAAAGTAGAGAATTTGGTCCAGCAAATATAAAAGTAACCACCAAGAGGAAAAACTACTGTTTATATTCAACCTCTTCTCATTCTCAAATCAAAAGCAATGGTAGCTATAAATTTACAATGAGGCACATATGGGTCATTAATTTGATCACTGATTCTTCTTTCCAAAGAGAAACAGATTAATGATGATATATATGAGACATCGGTTCAACTCCTATTCTAGGCACACATAAAAGTACTCTACTCAATCTATAGCAATATCTACTTACCATATAAAGGTGCAAGCTTCAAAAGTGAATCACTTTGACTATGAACACCATCATTTTAGTGTGTGCTAGCGACTAAGATGAACACCGTCATTCTAGTGTATGCTAGCCCGTGTGATTCAAGTTATTAAGCAAATGGTTCGCATGAGCATGCCAACTGAATTTTACACACCCTAAGATCCCTAAGATGCATAGATGGTGATGAGCTATATTGCAGCCTCAAGCTACCTTTTTTAAATACACATTATGAACATTAAATAGCAAGCAAAAAAGTTTCATATGTGCTAGCTGTTACATTGGCCATAATTTAGATTATAAGAGCAACATCTATCAAGACTTAAAATTACTTTGACATAAGTATAAGTCAAAGTCTGCAAATTAGGGGACTTCTTAATGCACTCGTTCAGTTATGCCTTAACCCACCCAGCATTTAACTTATTAGAGAAAGTTGATAGACGGTCTATTGGTAAGCTAGAGTCGGACCTCACTCTCCCAATAATAAAACTGATCAATTCAGTATTTTCAAAGACTTATTAAAGCAATATGAAGTCTAAGACTAATCAAGGAAATATATTTCAAGGAAATATATTTCAAGGAAATAGATTTTATTAGGGACATAATGACATGTTCGAAATGATTTAGCATGATGAGGAAATTGAAAATTTGTGATCTAGGCTAGATGTTCAAAATGAAAGAGAAAGAAGAATCGTCTTCAAAAAAAAAAGAAAAAAAAAAAAGAAAAGAAATAAGAAGAACTCATAATAAAATGAAGATTTAAAACAATTGATATATCTAGACGCAAGAGTTTGCAAACACAGGAGAAGTGGGAATGGGCGCAAAACAAAGAGACTAAAAATTAATAAAACAATCATGGAAATGAGTTTATAAATGTTTCATGAATAAGAATTAAAAAAAAGGGTGAATTAGATGTGAAAGTTGTCTATTATTGGAGCAAGTCATTCAAGGCCTTCGTGCTAACTCAAAGAATAATCCGGCCTATAGGAAGAAAAATGACTAAATAGAGACACTTAATAGTTTAAAGAGTGCTTGGAGACAAAATGCACTCTCCTGTACAATCCTGTGGTTAGGTCACTTAATCATACAACCATGACCTTAGCCAACCTTGTCGCAACTCCGATGTAGTTAAAGTTGGAAATAACGCGCGCCACCCACCCCCCAACAAATAATAAATAAATAAGTCACAAGCAATTATTACGAATAAGGCTATAAATAGGTCCGGAGGACCCATGAATCGGTGTAGTCCCAACTTGATTAGATCCAATCTATATTTAAAGGCCCGTGGGTTAGATCAAGTTCAAAAATTGTATCCAATCTAAATTGTGAATTGAATTCAAATTTTATAATTTTTAATTCGATCCGGCCCGATTCATAAATCTCGATTATATAAATCTCACTTTCTTTGACTCCAATTATCTTTATCAACTAATTTATTAAATAAAGTTTCATTAAAACTTATCTTTCTTTTTCATCTTAATAACTAGATCTTTTTTCTTATCTACTTTTACGTAGTTATATCTGAATATTTATATTTATTATTTATTTTAATATTATTTATAATATTTTTAGTATATCAATAAATATTTTAATAATCATAATTTATAAACAAAAAGATAATCATTTACTTGAATAGAATTAAATATTTCTGAATAAAAATTTGAGTTTAACTTAGCTCTTTATAACCTTATTTAAATTTTTAATGAATCTAAATCAATTATTAGATTTTAATTATAAAATAATAGTTAGATATCTGCTTCAAATGGGAATAAGTTTTGCTCTAATCTTATCTTGAACCCAAATATTTTATATTACATTGGAGTCATACTTGAATCCGAACAAATTTAAATGATCCTTTGGGTTTAAATTTTTTTTATAGGCCCAATATGATCTAATAGGTAAATGACTTGGATCTAAATCCAAAATAATGATCTGAATGTTCAGATTGAGATCATGACCGATTTAATCCAACCTATTTGCAACGTTGACCATGAGTACAAGCAAAATAACTATTGCATTAACTCTAGCCACAAAACCAACTATCACCTATAATCTAAATCTTTTTTCTTTAGAAAAAAAAAAGAAAAAAAAAAGAGAGAGAAAGCAATACACCCGACATATATTGCTTGCAAAAATATATATTTAGAAACAACTATCTTTTATTAAATGCAGAAGATTTCATGTTCAACAAAATATGAACAATAATAAAGTCTTAGCCACAAACTAATTGAAATACTTAATAAAATAGAAGTTACCTATTCATGATTTGAGTATTCAATAAAAAAGGCCTAAAATACATATAAATAATTAAAGTCCTGTAACCCTATAATATCCCTTTTCGAACGTGAGGAAATGAAATAAGTGTTCCTGTGACGTACTCAAATAAGTTTACGTCCACACGTTAGTTTGTTAGAAATCCAAACTTTGTACCTTAACAGAAAGGACACGGTCTACAAATCGATCTATCTCCTCAAATTTTCATGTTGCCTCGATCACCATGCTCCGTGCCTATCATTTAAAATATATCAGCACTTGGAGGAGTGGGGAAAATTATGATGTTATTAATGATGAACTATTGTTGGACTCATTCATTAAAAACAACAAAATTTTGAGCATGTAAAAATCTATATTCACGTGTTCTAGAAATTAATGTGGTGCAAAAGATATGAGTACTTTACCAGCAACAGTTAGGAAGTATTTTTTGTCTGGAAAAGGGAACCGATCCTTCCTTTAAAGACGAAGCTATCTGGTCCTGGTAAATATAATTGAAGCTCCTTGGTAGGGGAAAAAGTAGGAAGGCTTAACAAGGAACGTATGTTGTGCTACACGCGGTCCCTCATCCATATGGAAAATGTTAATCAAAACCTTGAAAAGATACCAACTGGTCAATTAATCAATGGGTTAAAACTTAGAAGACGAAGCCAAACTCAGGAGACCAAGGAGTAATAATCTAGTTAATGATGCCTGACTTTTTCAACATTCATAATGTACATCATTTCAATCACACAAGAAAGAGTCATGACCAAGTTGCAGACTTGTAGTCAAAGAGCATGTGCACCCGGCCACTTTTTTCTCCTAACCTTCGATGGGATTTTTGCGTTGGAAATTAGAAAGGTATACAAGAAAGGCACATGAAATGTCCTATTAGGGTGGAATGCCTCCATAATGAGTACAAAATAGCAAGTGAAGGAAAAGAACAAGCGTTGGCCATTACCTTCCTCTTTGGAAAAGTACCACAACATCTCACCACATAACATTCATATTGCCAGGTCTAGACTACTTGCCACTCTTGCATTCTCCCCGCTAACAACTTCTTCCTTCCACCTGTTATGCTTTGAGGCTTTCTCAACATCTCTGGAACATCTTTGATCCGTCCTCGAAGGAGAGAACAAGGAGAGAGATAAGCTGCTATCAACTTCTTCTTCCCACCTCCTTTGTTTTTTCTCCTGCCTTGGTCCAATGTTGAGCGAGAGATTCAGATCAGGTCCCTGATCATCAGCCTTCCATCTCGTAGAGCTCTGGCCCTGCGGATTTACCGTCGGTCCTCTTTCTTTCAACTGGGTTATGAAGTAGGTTTCCCTCTCTTCTGGCCTATATTGTGTAGTTCCTAATCTGTAATCATGGAGGCCGCTTGCTTCATGGAGTTCACAGCTAGCTCGATGATGCAAAGATGAACCGTTTGTGTGGAGATCCTGATTGCTCTTTTGTCCATCACTTCCTCTGAAGATCATCTCGGTTATGGAACCATAAGATCTTGATCCCACAGTTGAATTCATGGCCCTGCCGAGGGCTTGATTGTGCATCCAATTTCTTTGGCTAGCCCAGGAAGAGTCAACAAATCTGATAAAATTGGAAAGAAGTTGTCATGGGGTGCCTAGATTAATTAGAAATCAATATTATTAATAAGCTGCAAACCATATATTTATTTGAGTAGCTTTCATGGACACCTTGAGATATGAACAGGCCGTTGATGAAAACCATGTAGCATGGGAAGATGGCTAAGATTGTACATATGCCGTTCCCTTCCTTGCAACACACTCTTTGGATCGGCTATAACTGCAATTCGGGGCAGAGATATCCATAAATAGGAGAACTAGTTTAATAGATCAAATTGAACTATAGAGACCTAATTGCTTTCTCTTAGCTTAGTGGGAGAAATTAATTAGCATACCTTGACCTGACTCATCGATCTTTTTGCTCCTATACATCTGGTGTCAATCAAACGCAACAAAAATCCAGTTAACAAGAAAAGAAATAGGGCCAAAATAAGCTTTAATTTAATGGTTCTCTTGCAAGAAGGGTTGATAGAATTACCTGTAGATGACTCTTGACATGAGATATGCTAAGGCCCTTAACATTCATCAACTGAAGGACCATCTTCGGTGTCGCTTCTGTACCTCGAAAGGGGGCAATCCAAGAAGAAAAAAAAAATTTAAGATAGGAGTGTGGAGTAGAACTAGAAAAACTAATCGTTTTCCTCATCTAATATCCTGGAAGGTGGTTAATGATCCACTCACGATCTTGGCCGCCGAGTCTCTCAACGGCATGAACAAAACAAAGGTGAAGCTCTGGTGTCCACCGAAGCCTTGGGTTCTTGGATCTGACGTACTGCCTCACAGTCCCTGAGCTTGCCTTCTGCTCTCTCTCCTCCACGGTGCTATTGCTCGAGCCCCCTCCATTTCTCAAGTTATCGCCACCATCAGCCTCGACCTCATCAACCTTGGAAGGGCTCTTCCTTGAGCTCTCAGAACTCATACTTTCCATCGCCGCCACCACCACCACCACCACCGCTTCCTCCTCCTCCTTAGAACTTATAGGCAAAGAAAATAACCAAAGAATTATTGTAGCCTTCTAGCTCAATTGTCTTCATTACCCCAAGAGGTAACCTCGAATTGCCTGAGACCGGAACTTCCACCGCATCGGCCCCGCTACGCTATCAGGCAAGCCAGATGGGTTGAGTTTATCAACCCACTATCATGTCATCCGAAAGGAACAAGATAGACGCCACATAGAGTCCTAAGACTAACACTAAAAGACAAATCTCTCTCTCTCTCTCTCTCTCTCTCTCTCTCTCTCTCAGTGATAAGGCCTAGTATATGCATCCATGCATACATTAACGAGCATAGATTTATCCATATAACATATGTATACATGCATGGGTACCCATGGGTGGTTTTGGATGGCAGGGAGGAGACATGCAATGCAAGAAGGAGGGGAGGGCAAGGAGATAAGGGAGCAACAAAGCAAACAAATTAAGCTAGGCAAGTAATTTATTCTTTTCAACGTACGCAGTTTTTTTTTTTTTTTTTTGCCATAATGTGTCACAAGACTATTCACTAACGCAAAAAGATTAATTGAACTTTAGACTGCAAGCATTCTCCTTCCTTTGTACCGGAAAAAAACGAAAAAAGGAATGCTTTGCGTGAACAAAGGGGTGCTTCAAAGGACTTTCCAACAGAGCGGTGGAGAGCTGTGGTTTGGGATAGCTCACGGTCCTCCTTGATTTGTTTTTGATGCTAACCGTCGGTGATACCGACCGGAACCTAGCTAGATAAATGCCACACCCCACCTCACGGAATTGTTCCTACTTGCCACCAAAATAATGAGGGTTGGTTTTTCTCACCTTTCCAAAAATTAGATTTAGATTCTACTTAATTTCAGAGAAAATTTATATATTATCAGAGTATTATCAACCATTTCTTAAATCATCCCTGATCTCTACTCTAATAAAAGGACGACAACGCCAACAACTACATGAATATTCCTACCTATGGAAGTACCTTCTAAGCTTCGTACGTAGCTCTTCTATCATTAAAACAAACAAACAAAAAAAAATTGTGATTTACTTGTGAAATTAATGATTTTATAAATATTTCGTGACCAACCCCAAGTCCAGAATAGATCTCGGCCACCCTACTCCGATCCCTTCTTTCCTGACCATTTTTATATGAATTTTTGGACCTGGTCCAGCCGATCGTCCATGCAGGCTTCGCGGGGTTTTTTTTTTTTTTTTTCTAGGTACGCCACAAGAATGATTGGATACGGACTGCCTGAAGTTGGTTTCCATCCGCTTGACTTGCGCCGTTTTGTTGCCCTTCCAACCTAACCTAGAGCTAACCATAAGCATTTGCCTCTCGCTAAATTTGAAGATCTCTAAATATAGTCTCAGATCCAGATCAACGTTCACTTCAATGAGTCAGATAACCGGTTTATGTATAGGGTCTGGGCAGAGCCTTATCTGGACCGGTCCAGCTGAACCGGGCCTTGAACCACTCTATGTAGCAGATGGCCACCATGCATGTTGGACTAGTGAATGACCTGTTCAGGCCATAATAGGCCGTTAATGCATCCAAACCAATGTCTCTTTAACAATGGTACGTATAGCTTAGTAGCTAACCCAATTGTCCTTTACAGGACTTGTTACTGCAAAAATTCATTCTTTTAACTCGGATACGGTTCGACTTCGGATCTGAACATTGATCTCTCATCCGAATGAAACCTGCAAGATAGTCCTCATGTATAGAGAATCGAAAGTGGCCCTCTGTGGAAGACCCTTCGATGCCCAAGTCAGTGAAGATTCACAACAAACAAATATAAAGAAAAGGCTCTGCAAAGAGTTCCTCAAGAAATGGCCTCTCGAAAGCTCTGAGCTTCAATGGAGTTTTTAGTAAGAATGAAAGTGTAAGCACAAATGTAAGCATACCTGAAGAGCTTTAGAATAAGGGTATTTATAGGTTGGAGATGTGATGATAGATGATCATCTGATTCCTTGGACGCATCATAGGGGTCCGAAACCATCAAGATCCGAATCAGAATCGAATCAAGTTTGTTATGAGGCTGGTAGCATCAATATCTGGTTAGTTAGAGAATTGACGGCTAGAGAAGCTGGTTGATGCTTTGAGGTTCAATGATTTTATATGCTCTAGGCCACTTCTGATATTATTGGCTTAATTTTTCGTTCAAAATCGTTTGGGGCCCATATGACTGGAATCTTGTTGAATTGCCATAGATTTGAAATCTCTCGCGCTTGATTCCGCAGAGATTCGGGAATACTTTGGTTATACCGAGGAATAAGAAGATAGCTCGGCTCTGCCGAAACATATGAATATCTTAGTCCGACGAGAATATGAGGGTGCCTCGGCTCTGTCGAGGCATATGAATACCTCGGTCCGATCGAGGCAAAAGGATAGCTCGGGCCCGCTATGGCGTGAGAATGGTTCAGAATGATTTAGTCTGAGGGTGGCTTGGTCCGAGGATGGTTCGGTCTTGCCGACGTGCGTCAGCTCTATTATTTTCTAGATATGACGGCTGGCTGATCAAAAATCAAAAGTGGTCTTGACCTTTTTGTCATATGCATGAGCGTTAGCGAGATGATAATTTTACCCCTCATCAGGACTAAACCTCGTTCAAATATTTTGGCTTAATCTCCATTGTTGTCTACCCCTTTAATATTTGAATAATTAAACTAGGATAATAGCCCGGATGGCTCGAGCTCCCTGCGCTCCTCGTTCCTTCTTGATCTCCAGAGAGGTTCTCACCAGAAGAAAGGTCTTTGGGCTGCCACGGCATATCAGATTTGGCTATCCAGGAATCAGCTCATTTTCTCTGATGATGTTATTTCTCCTCACAAGATTGTGAGGAAGATTAGATTGTTGGTGGCAGACTGTACCTGTGTTGGTTCTGACGACTCTGGCCACTGGGGATCCCCTGCTGCTTCGATAGCGAACCGGCATACGGTTTTCATCTCTTGGAAGCCCCCCTCTTGGGTTTATCAAAATCAACTTTGACGGGAGTGTTCGTAGTAGAGCTTCTGGATCTGCTTTTATTATCCGTGGTCCTCATGGTGACTTATTGGCTGCGGAAGGTTTTGGTACTCTTGACTCCTCTGTTCCCATGACCGAGCTGTATGCGGCCTGCGCGGGTATTTCTTACGCTGCTCGGATTCTTCAGGCTCAGAGGCTCTTTATTGAGGGTGATTCCATATCGGTCATCTCCTGGCTGAAGAAGGAAAATTGCCCTTCGGGTGTTACTAATCCTATTCTCTGGGATATTTGGACTATGTTGCGGGAGGTGGATTGTGCCCAGATTCATTATATTTACCGAGAAGCCAACTCGGCGGCGGACTAGGTTGCTACTTCTGTAGCTCAGCATACAGGATCTTGGAGTTGGAGGCCAGTTGACCTCTGCCCTTCTTTTTTACAGTAAATTTTGTACTCAGATATATCTGAATTGATTCGTACTAGACTAATGTGATTACCCGCTTGTACCAAAAAAAAAAAATAAAGAATCATTTATTACTGGCTCAAGTAGGGTGATTTCATATCCTATAGAACTTAGGTGCGGTGCATTATCTATATGCCCTCTAATTTTTTATTATATCTTTTGTTTTTTCTCTTTATCATCATTGATGCTTGCAGAGAGACTGAGATAGTACCAAAGAAGAAAGAAAGAAAGAAAGAGAGAGAGAGAGAGAGAGAGAGAGCTGGAGGGCACAAGTAATACATCACACCTAAGTTTCATATTTTCATTTCAGTTAAGATGAGATGAATATAAGCATTAAAATTAAAGATGGTAATTTTTTTATTTTCCTCAATCTTCATGGGATATGCCTCAAATGAAATAGGGATGAAAGAATTTTTTTCTCCATGGGATGGAAATAGAAAAAATTCTACCATCATAAATGAGGATGGGATGGACATGGAGAAAGTTCTCCCCACACAATGAGATTCTTGATTCATGCTTCATGAGATCTTTATATTTTATATACTTAAATTTTATTATATTATTTTTAATATTAAAAATATAACCTTATATATGACCCTAAAATATCTTAAATCTACATGCGCTCACCTTTTATATTTATTGAGATTCATCTCTTGTGAAATAACACGTGATCCTAGACTAATTATTATGCCCTTTGAAATTATGCTTTAATATATATATTTCTTATGAGTTAACTCAAGAAATTTAATTATAATAAATTTATTAAAATTTATTTTATTTGCTATATGAAGGTCAATACTTTTTATTTTTAAATATAATGAGTAAAAATAAAATAAATATTTTAATATCAGAAACAAAATTGATGAAGATGGGATCTCCGATGGAATAAGGATCTTCGTGGTAATAAAGATAGGAACCCCCCTCCATTTGGGCTTGTTAAAGTCAATTTTGATGGCAGTATTCGTGATCGTTTGGTGGGTTCAGCTTTTGTGATCCGTGGACCTGATGGATCTTTAATAGCAGTTGGCGGGTTTGGACTCGTTGACATTTCTGTGCCGGCTGCTGAGTTGTATGCTGCATGGGCTGGCATTTCTCATGTCATACGCAGCTTAGGCATTCGTCGGCTTATCATTGAGGGCGACTCTATCACTGTGGTTCGCTGGCTTCGACAAGAGGTGAGCGTCCCTTTTTTCATTAATCCTATGATATGCGACATTTGGTCTATGATTCATCAGGCTGATATTGTTCAGGTTCGGCATATTTACCGAAAAGCTAATTCTGCGGCTGACTGGGTTGCTTTCTGAGTCGCCCATCACTCTGAACCGTAGTATTGGGTATTGGAAGATTCATACCGATATGTGCTTTCTCAAATTTTGTACTATGATATATCGAGCTTGACTTAACTTAGATTGGTATGATCATCAGTTTGTATTAAAAAAAAAAAAAAATAAAAACCCAGTAAAAGTAAGGTAACCAATAATGAAATTTCTATGGGATAAAAATTAGGAAAGTTCCTGTCACATTGATGGGAATGGGGATGAGAACAAAGAGCTAAAATAAAGATAAAGATAGATACGCATGAGAGTGAACCTCCACATCAGTCCCGTTCTACTTTATTGCTATTTCTATTTGAAATTTATAATTAATCATAAAAAGGGTTCGTGATTAAGCCTAGACCAGCCCTAGGAGCTTGAAACTTGAACAAAACGAGCAAGAATTTTAGTAAATGTACAATTATTAGAGATCTTTCGTTATACCAAACGTATCGACCAACAAGTATATCCGTTTGGTTGGTCGAGCATCCGGTCCGCTAGGGTCGAACAAACCAAAACTCGAACAAGACTCGCTGTTGGGCACCTCCCAGTTTTTGAGGATACTGTACCAAAATAAAAAAAAAGTTTGGTGGATACGATGTGGATTCTGTCTGAAAAAACGTATGCCACTCTCCTGCCGTGGGGGAACAGCGAACTTGAACCTAACATCCACCTCCTTTTGCTAACCATCAACTTTTTAAGTCGCACCAATCTCATGTGAAACCACAGCTCTGCATCAGAAATTTTTTTTTTTTTGTTTCCCATCATAGAAACATTGGGCAGACTCATGAGCTCGTTTCGTTAAGATAATGGATCATGAGATTCTTTTCTCTAGCTTTTATTGACTGTAAATAGGGAAGAGGCCTCCCCCAGTTTTAAGGCGAATATTTTCTCTAGCTTTTAACGTTAGTTTAAAGCCATCTCCCCTTTTTTCTATCGACTTTATCAACTCATATTCCTTTACCTAATACTCTTCACCAAGGCTCTCCTTTAAAAGTCAACTGGTGAAGGAGCCTTCCAGCAATTGTCTTCTTTTAACAATTGCGCACACACAAAAAAACCTCTTAATGATACACACTCTTTCAAAAACTAAAACAAAAGCTAAAATCTGATCCAACATTTAAAAACTGCCATAATATCTTGTATATAATTACTTATATCTTAGTCTTATGTTAATGTTAAAACCTATATAATCGGACAAGTAGACATTTTTTTTTTTTTTTGGAACAAACGGGCGATCACACTAGTCTAGCGCGAGTCAACCCAGATAGGTCAGAGTACAAAATTTACTGCAAAGGAGCAGGACAGGGGTCACCCGGCATCAGAATCCATGGACCAGAAAGCAGAGCCACTGAAGCAGCAACCCAATCCGTCGCCGAGTTGGCTTCACGATATATATGCCGGGTCTGGACGCATTCAATCTCCCGCAGAATAGCCCAAATGTCCAACAAAATTGGATTAGAAAGAACAGGAGGGCAATTCTGCATCTGAATCCAAGAAATGACCGACATGGAGTCGCCCTCAATACAAAGCCTCTGAGCATGAAGAATCCGAGCAGCATAAGAAATACCCGCCCAAGCCGCATGAAGCTCGATCATGGGGACAGAGGAGTCGAGAGTACCAAAACCTACCGCCGCCAAAAGGTCACCATGAGGTCCTCTGATAATGAACGCTGAACCGGCAATTCTTCCACGGACACTCCCGTCAAAATTGACTTTGATAAACCCTGGAGGGGGGGCTCCCAAGGGATAAAAACCGTATGCTGGTTCGCTGCTGAAGCAGCAGGGGATCCCCAGTGGCCAGAGATATCAAAACCAATACGAGCACAGTCCGCCGCCAAAATCTGATCTTCCTAGCAATCTTGTGAAGAGAAATAGTGTCATCAGAGAAAATAAGCTGGTTCCTAGTTAGCCAAATCTGATAAGCAGTGACCGCCCAGAGACCTTTCTTATACTGAGGACACCTCCGAAGGTCCAGAAGGAAAGAAGAGATCAGGGATCCCGAGTCATTCTGTCTGAACGGATATCCCATCATAAGCCAGACCCGTCTAGCTCTGGGGCAGATGAAAATAGCATGATCAATAGATTCCTCCTCTAAGCTGCATAAAGGGCAGATCGACTGAATAGGAAGACCCCTCCGAGATAGGAGAGCACAGGTAGGAAGAGAGCCCCACAGAAGTTTCAGATAAATAACTAAACTCTGGGGATAGTAGGAAGCTTCCAAATCCACGCTGCGTCCTCTAGGCGCTGAGGCTGAGGTCTGAACATCATCATCAGATCCCTGGTCGGAGCCTTAGAGAGACAGGATCTCTGCCAGAGTCTAACATCAGAAGATCGACCAGAAAGAAGAGGCATCGATAAAATCCGCCGGGCAAGCTCAGCACCGAACAATCTGGTCATCGAGGGGATATGCCAAGCTGGAGGGTCTGAGGAGATCAAGTCCTTGACCCTTAAACTGGAAGGGGTCTCAATACTAATAAAGGAGGCCACCGAGAGAGAGGAAGCTCTGAAATCCAGGTATCCTGAATAACACTAACCGAAGAACCGTCTCCGATATCCAAGAGATATTGTCCAAGATAGCCTGACCATAGTAGCAGACCTCCTTCCAAAAAGAGGAACATCCCCGAGGTGGAGATATATGCATAGCAAACGACCATTCTCCATATCTAATATGCATCAGAAAGCTCCAAAGACAATGTGGCTCAAGAAGAAATCTCGAAGCATGTCTGGCAATAAAGGCTTTTCTTCTAACAATCAAAGACGGGATCCCGAGACCACCCTCACCGATAGGCATACAGACCAAATCCAGGATAAGAGGTGAATTCCATGACCATCCTGCCCAGAAGCCCATAGGAAATCACGAAAGCATCTCTCGATCCTTCTCAGGCAAGTAATCGGAATAGCTGTATTCGACAGGATATGCAGGGAAGAGAGGAAAGAACTGATCGAATAATGATAACCCTAGCCATCATCGAAAGACCAGTCACCTGCCATCCCTCAATGCGCTGGCGCACCCACCTCTCGATCTCGGAGAAGTCAGAGCAACGGGGGCATCTCCCCATTATAGGGATCCCCAATACATAAATCTATCAGTCTGAGTGGTGATACCCAACAAACTGATGATGGCTTCTCTAGTGGATCTAGAGGTCTTCGGGCTAAAATAAATAGAAGACTTCAGAAAATTGACCTTCTGACCAGAAGCCTGGCAGTAGTTCTGAATAATAGAATAAAAAGAAGCTGCATTCTCAATAGAAGCATGGCCTAGGAGGATACAGTCATCAGCAAAGAGGAGGTGGGAGACAAAAGGGCCCTCAGAACCAGCCATAACCGGGGCAATCCGCCTGTCCTGCTGAGCCTGACATAAAGCACGAGAAAGATCATCTGCAGCCAGGATGAACAGCAAAGGAGATAAGGGGCAACCCTGACGGAGACCAACACTAGAGTGGAAAAAATCAGTCGAGTTTCCATTGATGAGAGAAAAGGAGGGCTTATGAATGCAAGCCATAATCCATTCTATAAATAATTCATCAAACCCAAACTCCAGAAAAGAGCGGTACAAAAAAACCCAGCTCAATCTATCATAGCACGCTCCATATCGAGCTTAACAGCCATAAGACACCGTCTGATCGAGCTCTCTGAAAACATGCATGAACTCTGAGCATAAGGACATTGTCCGAAATAGACCTCCCTCTAATAAAAGCCCCCTGCTCCTCCGATATGAGACGAGGAATCACTAGACAAAGGCGGCGAGCTAAAAGGCGAGCACAGACTTTATACAATGTAGTGCAGAGGCTAATGGGCCGAAAGTGCTGCGGAAGAGAA
>UESW01004189.1:299239-368842 GCA_900491605.1 Calamus simplicifolius | reverse complement strand
TAAATAAATAAAAATCCAAAGGACAAAAGACATTACACCCAACCCAAATTAAGTTAGAAGGCTTAATCAGAGAAGTGGAAAGTTGGTAAGGAAGACTTCTATAAATTCTTATGGACTACACTTTATTACTAAAAAAAAAAAAAAATGAAAATCCAATGAAGTACCTTCCTTATGATTTAAAAAATAATATAATAATAAATTTTAAAAAAAAAGAAATAAGATAACTATCAATTTTTGGACTAGCTTGGTACATGTTTCTAAATTTTTTATTTTCTCGAGGACGAGTAAGATTCAAGTTGGGGGGAGTGATAAACGCATAAATAATTATCATTAAACCTATTAATTAATAATTTAACGTACCTATTTTATTTAATATTTTAATATTTATATAATATTTTTGATAAAACCTTATCAGTTTAAAGAGCTCGATTTTAGGGATTTAATGACGCAAACGGCACCCAAATCGGATTTAAGATGAGCTCGAAATTTATTTTATAAGGATTTAGCACGGATTTCAAAGCAAAAACGGCAAATACGTGCAGACTTCATCGTTATCTCAGCCAGTTCCTATGTTTCCGCCGATTCTTCTCTAAATCCAATCTAATCGTTTCCTTCATTAATTAAGGAATAGATTAGGTTGAAGTTATAAAATTAGACGAATTAAATTCCTTTTGAATGAATTTGAATTTTATTGATTATTTATCTAGATTTATCTTGTTATTTTCCTTGCTTCCGTTGCGTTGTCTCTGTTTTGAAACAGACTCCTCGCCGCGTCAAGGCGCGTCGGGGCCTCTACAAATAGCGCAAAGGGGTCCAAGGAAGCATCGATCCAGCGCGCTGCATCGAGAGAGTTTTGGGGCGGTGTTCATCCGTGGATTGGAGTCCTAGGTGCTCTGTTCCAGCCGTTTGAAGAGCTGTTCCAGCCGTTCCGTGGGAGGCCCTGTTCATCTATTCATCAGCAGGTGTGGAGTTCTTGGATGCTCTGCTTCAAGGCATATGCAGAAGAGGGCCTGGTTTGATTTAGGAATTTATTATAATCTATTGCTTTCTTAATGTCATAACTCTTTACTTTTTATGAAATAAAATTTTTATTCATGATTAATTGTTATTAAATTATATTTAAATGGAAATAATTTTAGATTGATCTATTCTTTAAAGGGACGGACCGTGATCTACAGGTATGGACCGTGCTCTTATAAGATAGACCATATCTTCATTATTTTGCACTACTAATTATTTAATTAATTAAATTTATAAGTTTATTTCAAGATAATCGCTAAAGTCCCTGTGGAATCGATCCCTTACTCTCGCTATTCTAATAGTGAAATTAAGGTGTTTAAATCGTTGCGCTACGACACGCATCACTCACCGATAGGCATACAGACCAAATCCCAGGATAAGAGGTGAATCCCATGACCATCCTGCCCAGAAGCCCATAGGAAATCACGAAAGCATCTCTCGATCCTTATCAGGCAAGTAATCGGAATAGCTGTATTCGACAGGATATGCAGGGAAGAGAGGAAAGAACTGATCGAATAATGATAACCCTAGCCATCATCGAAAGACCAGTCACCTGCCATCCCTCAATGCGCTGGCGCACCCGCCTCTCAATCTTGGAGAAGTCAGAGCAACGGGGCATCTCCCCGTTATAGGGATCCCCAAATACATAAATCTATCAGTCTGAGTGGTGATACCCAACAAACTGATGATGGCTTCTCTAGTGGATCTAGAGGTCTTCGGGCTAAAACAAATAGAAGACTTCAAAAAATTGACCTTCTGACCAGAAGCCTGGCAGTAGTTCTGAATAATAGAATAAAAAGAAGCTGCATTCTCAATAGAAGCATGGCCTAGGAGGATACAGTCATCAGCAAAGAGGAGGTGGGAGACAAAAGGGCCCTCAAAACCAGCCATAACCGGGGCAATCCGCCTGTCCTGCTGAGCCTGACGTAAAGCACGAGAAAGATCATCTGCAGCCAGGATGAACAGCAAAGGAGATAAGGGGCAACCCTGACGGAGATCAACACTAGAGTGGAAAAAATCAGTCGGGTTTCTATTGATGATTAGAGAAAAGGAGGGCTTATGAATGCAAGCCATAATCCATTCTATAAATAATTCATCAAACCCAAAACTCCAGAAGAGAGCGGTACAAAAAAACCCAGCTCAATCTATCATAAGCACGCTCCATATCGAGCTTAACAGCCATAAGACACCGTCTGACCGGAGCTCTCTGAAGAACATGCATGAACTCCTGAGCAATAAGGACATTGTCCGAAATAGACCTCCCTCTAATGAAAGCCCCCTGCTCCTCCGATATGAGACGAGGAATCACCAGACAAAGGCGGCGAGCTAAAGGCGAGCACAGACTTTATACAATGTAGTGCAGAGGCTAATGGGCCGAAAGTGCTGCGGAAGAGAAGCATCCACTCTCTTGGGCACCAAGGTAATGAAAGTCTGATTCCATTCAGAAGGAATGTGTCTAGCTCGGAAAACATCATGAATAGCTTGGACCACCTCCTGACCAACAATGTCCCAATAGTGCCGAAAGAAAAAAGTGGAAACTTGTCAGGCCCAGGGGCCATATTCGGACCAAGCTCCCACAGGGCCGTCCTAATCTCGTCCGTAGAGATCGGCCTGACAAGCATATCATTGTCTAGGGAGGAAACCTTCCTAGTAGCCAGAACTTGCACAATCGAATCTTCATCACCAGAGAGTTAGCCCATCTGGCCCGAAAAGAATGGATGTTGATAACCTTTGTCATTACACAACCTTCCTAGTGGGACATGTTGTTTCTTGCTGTGTACTCTTGTTGATGTTGATAACCTTTGTCATTACATGTGGACAGGCAGTGCACGCTTTTTGCTGGTTAATATATAAAAGAAGATAGGTGAAGCAGAATATCTTTATAAGATTAAACAAAAAGATTAGAATCTTTGATTTATATTACAACTTTAATATATTTTTTTTGCCTCATGTAATGACTATCAGAGTTACACATAAGCTTTTCCCATCTAAAATCTCAAGCAAAAGGTGGTAGCCTAAAAAAAACTAATGAAGAGAGATGTTTTTTGCCATGTGGAAAGAACGCACGTATTTTTTTTATTTTTCTTAAAAGTAGTTGGCCATTAGACAGGAATCCTACTCCTACAAAATAAAATCTCTTCCACCACTTCATTGTTATCCCTTCATAATCAAATAAAAATTTTTATTCTTTCATAATTAGTTTAGGTAGAATCACTTATTGCATCATAATTATTTCATATGAATAATCATAAATTAACAATGTATTTTTTTATTATTTTTAAAAGTAGTCAATCATTGTTAGATAGAAATCTTCAGTGTTTTAAAATCGGACTGAATCAGTCGGTTCAATCGAAAATTGATCATCAGACCGATCCAATTTTATTATTAATGTTAACTTTTATATGACTCGATAAAAATCGAAAAAATTATTGAACCGGTCAGATTTCAACTGATTCAACCCAGTTTTTAGATTTTTTTATTTTTTATTTGAATTATATTTATATTTTTATTATTTTATATTATTAAATTAAGATTTAATTATAATATGATTTGGTCCGATAAAATCGATTTATCCGGTTGAACCGATTGATCCGCGATCCAAATGTTAAGCCGATTCGTTATTCGATTCAATTTTTAAAACATTAGAAATCTTAATCCTACCAAAATAAGATTTTTTTTCACCATTTTATTATATTTTCTCATAATAATCAAAATTATCAACATAGATGCCTCGTACAACACAACAACTCTCGTGTCTGATCGTGTACAGTGTATACTAATATATGTAGCATATTTTCTGATTCACATTACAAAGTATACGGGCACTGCCTACCACACTCGCACAGTGCCGAGGAAGTCGCATGGGATACCACTAGCCGCTGCAATCGAATGCCATGTGGCAACTCGATCCCCCGTCACCTCACTGCTTTGAACCTTAGCCAATTGTCTTGGAGTGATCTTTTCCACTAGCTAAACAAGTGCCTAGCTAGCCTCAATGAATTGTTTGTCTAGGGAGTCGGTGATGTTCGTTTCTATGCCTCCATCCAAGTGCATCAAATTCAGGTCTCAGTTCCAGCAAAATGAGAGTCTAAAAGTTGGCCATGACAAACTCCATGAGTTTTTTTTTTTTTTTTTTTTGATACAAACGGTGATCATACTGGTCTAGTATGGATCAGCTCATACATTCGAATAAAATTTATAATAACATAGGAGGACATGGGTCATCCATCGTCCATATCCTATATCCTATATGCTGAGCCGATCTACTCAATCAACTACCGTATTAGCTTCATGAAATATATGATAAATTTAAACAGTATCTTTCTTTTGAAGCATGATCCAAATATCCAACTCGAGAGTTTAATCAATGGCTTCTTTTGAACTGTCAAAAATAGCGGCTAACCGTACTTGGAAGAAGTCTGGCACACATGGGGATGATGTTGTGATGGGAACTGGTTGCAAGCGGCCGTGCAAAGGAAAGCACATATTCCATAGGGTGGCTTGATTTAAATTGTCAGCATTAGGCCATCGCTTTAACACTTGACGTCCTTTAGTGGATGTGAGGTAGTGAGAGAGCGTTGTTTTCATTCCCACTTGCTTTTGTTTGAAGGAAAATTCAGGCCTGTCCATCCCCTTGCAGTGATGACTTTGTGTGCGTGCTAAAGCTGCAATATTCTTTAAACTGATCTGTACGTGAACAGTAGTTATATTATCGATCGATCTATTCCAAAATAATTCAGCAATTATGCTTGGTGCATAGTTCATCAATTCATAAGTTTATTTAAGTATATTTTTTTGAATGATCTATTTAATCATTATCTTTTGATTTTTTTTTCTTTTTTTGAAGGAAATGAATGGGGGCATTATACGGATCCAAGAGCTTCGGGTTCTATATTTTGTTGTCCGTAGATTTCTGTGTTTATATTATTCCTTTTCTTTCTCTGTCATGTTTGATGGCATTTTGTTATGTCTGAACTTCAACAGTTGCACACGTGCCAGAATTATAAAGGCATATATCATGCGCTAGATATGACAGCTGGCAACCAGCCAGTACTCCAGCAAGAACATTTTCAATAAAAAAGCCTTTGGCCTTTTATTCATAAAGCATGCATCAGACGCATAGATAATCCACGCATTCGTGCCAGGCCATATTCAAAAGTTTGGGCTCTACGACAGTTGAAGCCTAGGCTGCTGTAATTAAACTAAAATCAATATTATAAACTCTAAATTGACTCCTAATTAAAAGATATCAGTGTCTTCACTTTAGACACATTTTATTCACTAATGAAATTGATGTGACAAGAAACTATCAATTCTATCTCATTGAATCCAAGAACATAGAGAGATAATGGTTCGTCAATCATGTTTATAGTTAAAATTATTCATGAAACATGATAATGGTTTATTAATCCCATCTTTACTTTTTTAAACATAAATCAAGTTCCATCAATGTGTTTTATATGTTTTTCCGCATCCAATGCTGCCGGCTGGGAATCATCCATAGCCACCAGTTCTGAAGCAGATATTATCTCCCGGAAGCTCATGATTGGGTGACAGTTGTCATTGGTAGCTCTGCCACATCCTCGTGGGTCTCGTCTCCATCTCATTTATTAACTCTTAAGCCAGTTTACAGCATCAACCACCACGGCAATCCTTAGAAACTTTAGGAGATATGATGAGGTAATTTAGAGAGAGAGAGAGAGAGAGAGAGAGAGAGAGCTCACGAGAAAGTGCAACTGTGTGGTTCCAGGAAAAAGGAACCCCAAAAGGGGAGATTTAGTTAGCCCGTATTAAATACGTAAGCGTGCAAAGGGGGCTATAAATATATTCCAACGTAAGGGAGGTGGATTTAAAATGCTCCGGTGGTTCAGTCCTGTGAGAATTTTTAATGGCCAGTTTTGGTGAGAAAGATTCACTCGCACACCCAACCTGGAAAGTCAACCGCAGCAATGTTCACGCAATAATATATATATATTATTCATGGGCTATACCCAAGTCCCGTGAATGAGGAAGGATCGATGTCTATGTCCATGCCATGGCCTCATTATTTAGCCATGCATGCATGTCGTCCATATATGATCCAGACCATGATGCCTTCATATCACATGTCCATGTCATGGCGGCTCCTCGCCGGGCCCTTTTGGTTTTTTTTGCCCTTTTTTATTTTTTAATAAAAACATGAAAACCTCTGAAAAGGAAATTTCTATTTGCACTGCTCAGATTGCTCAAAGCATCTCTTAAATTTTTTTTTAAAAAAAAATTTAAACTATCCTTAGCATCCCCAGTCTTTTTTCCCCTCTCTTCTTCGGTACCAGTGCCTCTCCTCCCTGGCACCATCTCTTCCCTTTCTTTGGCTCTCGTCTCCTTTCCTTCCATTTTCGGCGCCGCCCCCCACCCATTCCTTTCCCCTCGGTCTCGATTTTCTTCCCATTCCCCAACTCTGGCACCATCTTCTTTCCTCCTTGGCACGATGCCAGAGAGGGGGAGGGGCATCGGGACCGAGAAATGAGAAGGAGACTAAGGTCGAGGAAGAAGTGAGGGGTGGTACCGGAAAGAAAAGGAGATGGAGGTCGGAGAAGAGGGATGGGGTGGTGCCAGAAGAAAAAGAAAAGGAGGGCTATCGTGGAGAGAGAGAGACGAGAGGGCCGGGAAAGGGATGGGGGATGGTGCCAGAAAGAAGAGGGAGAGGGAGGCGCCGGTGTACCAAGAAAGGAAGAGAGTGGAGGGGGAAGGAGGGGGTATGCTAAGAATAGTTTAGAATTAAAAAAAAATTATGAAGGTGCATTGAGCACCCATAGCTGCGCAAAAAAAATTCTACTAAAGAAAATGTGTTTCACTATGTATTTGACTTTTTTTTTTTTTTTAAACAATCAAACGTCATACATTAAGAAAAATAAAAATAAGAAAAAAAAAGTTCTTAGACAAAAAAAAACTTTTATTTGGCCTTTTCTTATTCCTCTCGCTCACTGGTTTTTTAACTGGCAACAGCGGGATCAAGATAGGTATGTTCTTCCCTTCTCTCTCTTGGGCTTTGTTCTAACATATAATTTTGTCATTGATTTCCACTCTAAAATGATTGAGGAAAAGAAACTCAAGAGAAAAGCATGTATTAATTATCAATAGATTAGAAAGAGAGGGAGGGAGAGGCACATGAGCCCTGTAATCTCCGGGATCCACAAGCAACAAACAAGAAGATTTGGATAAGATCTTTTGGGGAGTTAGTTATGGATAAGTTGGCCTTTATCCAAAATTACCGATGGAGCTTTTTGGATGAAGTTTTCAGGCGTCAAACCAGCTGCAACTAGGAGTCCTTCATTAGCCTATCCAACGCCCATCAAAGGATAAGATTTACAAGAGTTTGGGCGGTGCATTAAAGGAGGCGGTGCATGAGGATAAGATAAGAACGGGTGAAGCTTTGGATAAGGCAACGACTGCACTATAAATAAGAGGGCAGAGGTCTTCGGGAAGAGCATTGAACGGAGAGGAATCAAGGAGAATCCAATCCAACCGGCCATCAAATTGAAGGCATCTTCTATTCTCCACCTTGGGCGAGAAGGAGGAGAAAGAGAAGAGACGATCGGAGCCGGAGCCGTTGAGGAGCTTCCTACGGGCGATCATCTACGGGTGAGTGATCTTGTAACCTGAGGCAAGGTGAGGGAGAGATCGGTGTGAGATTTCTTGCAGTGCTACGGCACAGATTCATCTTGTCTTCTTCTTGGGATTGTTAGTAATCAAAGAGGTTGGGGTATAGTTTACCCTGTACATCTTGTGTTGGGCTGCCTTGATTTGGGCCTTGTTAGGCCGATCTGTGAGCCATTTTTGAGCCACTTTTGGGCCCTGTAGTGGGCCGAGAATGGCAAAGTAAATATATGGTCTGAATCATGATTGAATCTAGTTTCTTGGGATATTTTTAAATCCCCATTTGGACAAATATATTGAGAGATATTCGAGCCCAAAGTTGGGCCCGTGAAGTGGTCTGGGTAGAGTTTTAAGAATTATTTTATTATTCAGATTTTAAAAATTTAATAATGTAAAATGATACTGTAGGTACCCAGGTGTCCAAATAGCTGGGTTATCAATTGAATTTGCATACTGAGGTAAGTAAGCCAAGTATTATAATTTTATAAATTATTTAATTTATAAATTGTGAACTTACAGTTAAATGTAATTATGTTAATCTTGCAAAATTATGTTGTTACTATCGAGATGATAATATGCAATTATGATAATGACAGTAAAAATTTATGTGTCGTCACGGTTCTCATATGACAGATTATGATATGACATATTATGATATGACAGATTATGATATGGCATAATACTGGTACCAGGACCCTTCCTCTTAGGGGACATTTAAGAGTGATACACAAGATGAGTGCCGTAGGGCCGTGGGACACATAAAGAAAAACAATGACAGTATAAACAGTGTTTTGTTTACATCACATATTCTAGTATTTATTATTTAATTAAGGTTCCAAATTATTTTGATCTGATGACATGAATATGCTGATAGTATAATAAATGTAATTTGAAATTGTATTAGGCTTACTTATTGAGTGTGAGCTCATAGAATTCTCTCAATGTTTTTCAGAGCCTCAGGAATGAAGAAGGATATTTGGGATAGACGGAGCTTTTATTAAATAAATTTAGTTCCATTATATTGATATAGTTCAGTGTTGCTTGTGTGTAGGGCTGGTAGCCCAAGACTGATAATTATGGTTTGTAATAAATCATGAATTTGGATTTTTGTTTTATATTGATTTATGTGATGAAGTTCGAGACGCCTTGCATGCCTGGCATGCGGCGGGTTGTCACCCTAGCTCGAATTTTGGAACTGGGGCGTGACAGCTTTAGTGGTATCAGAGCCTGGTTACGACATTAGGGACACATACATGATGACACTTTAGGCAAAATACTAAGATGACATTGAGACAATTATAAATTTCAGATATTATGAAAGCCTGACATTTAAAGTTTACCATGATATTGATTACAACTAATTTATCAGGAGATAGGAATGGCACGTCGCACTAGAAGTCAACAAAATGATGAGGGTTCCCAAGTTGGTAATGCTGGCCAACCGGGAGGTTTGGAAGCCACCGAGGTGCTGCCCCTGCCAATTCAGTTGGGACTGATCAGCAGCGACTCCAGACCGAGATGCTTCAGGTTCTCTCAGTTATGGCGCAGTCGATGCGGGACATGCAGCATCAGATTCTGCAGGCTTTGTCCACTCAGTCTGCCCCTCCTATTCCATAGACTCAGCCTGACTCTACTGCTCCACAGACCCAGCCTGCTCCATCTCAATCCTGGATAGGGGTTGGCCACAGCTTTGCAGATTTCAAGAAGTTTGCCCCTGCCCCTTTCTCTGGATCCACCAACCCTGTTGATGCTGAGCGGTGGATGCGAGATATGGAGAAGGCTTTTACAGCTCATGGTAGTCAGGAGATGGAGCGGATCAGATTTGCCACCTACCTTCTCCAGGGAGAAGCTTATGATTGGTGGTTAGTTGAGGAGCAGCGTCGGGATGGACAGATTATTTCTTGGGGAGAGTTTAGAGAGATATTCTTCGACAAATACTTCCCCAGGAGTGTACAGAGACAGATGGAATCAGAGTTTATCAAATTGGAGCAAAAGATCTTTCTGTGGCCCAGTATGAAGCTGAATTCACCAGGTTGGCTCGTTTTGCTCCAAATATTGTGACCAATGAAATGGCCAAGGTCACCAGATTCACTGAGGGACTGCGACCCCGACTGAGGCAAGCAGTCAATGCATTTGAGCTTCTCACTTACAGTGCGGTGGTGAATAAGGCCTTGGTGATTGAGAGGGATATGAATGTTGTTCAAAAGGATTGGGAGCAGCGGAAGAAGAGAAAAGGGCCTACTTCTGGCCAATCCTCTGCTCAGGCCAAGAAGAAGGGTGCACAATAGGCCCAGTCGAACCACAGAATAAGGAGACTCGTTGCATTCATTGTGGTAACTCCCACCCTGGAAAGCCTTGCCGCAGATTGACTGTGCCTGCTTTGTCTGTGGGAAAACTGATCACAAGATTGCCACCTGTCCCTTTCGGAAGGATCAGCAGCCTTCTTCAAGTCAAGGGATGAGCCAGCAACAGCAGCAGCAGCCACCGAGGACCCAGGGATAGGTCTTCAACCTCACTCAGCAGGACGCTGCCGCCTCTAATTCTGTGGTGATAGGTATACCCTTTAATGTTATATCTAGTATTACATTCTTATCTAGTGCAATGCATTGATAGTTAATTAAAAGTTAGGTTCAATCCTTAATGTTAAAACAAATTACACTTATGTCCAGGAATGATTAAAGTAGGTACTGCTTATGCTCAAACTTTAATTGACCCGGGTGCCACGCATTCTTTCATATCTGACATCTATCTTGATAAGAATGCATCATTGACACCTATTCCTCTGGAGCAAGAGTTGCATATTGCGCTTCCAAATGGAGATGTTATGAAAGTTGACACAGTATGCAAATCTTGCCCAATTGTCTTGGAGAATAGGAGGTTGAATGCTGATCTCATTATCCTTCCACTGAAGTTTTTCGATGTTATCCTTGGAATGGATTGGTTGGCCTCCTATCATGCTTCAATAGACTGCTTCAGGAAGATTGTCAACTTCAAAACTCCAAGTCAGCCTGAATTCAGTTTTATTGGTGGTCAGAAACACCTAGCCTCAGTGTTCATATCAGCGATGCAGGCTAGAAAGTATCTGATGAGTGGTGGTCAAGGATTTCTTGCTGTAGTCAAGGACCTTCAGCAGGAAGAGACCAAGTTGAGGATATTCCTATAGCTCGAGAATTCCCTGATGTCTTTCTGGATGAATTGTCTGATTTACCCCCAGACGGGAAGTCGAGTTCTCCATTGATCTAGTTCCTGGGACTGGACCTATATCAAGGCCCCTTATCGCATGGCCCCGGCTGAGCTAAAGGAACTGAAGGATCAGTTGCAGGAGCTCCTAGATCAGGGATTTATTAGACCCAGTGTTTCTCCTTGGGGTGCTCCAGTTCTATTTGTCAAGAAGAAGGATGGCAGTCTTCGACTTTGCATTGATTACCGGGAAATCAATAAGGTAACAGTGCGGAATAAGTACCCTCTGCCGAGGATTGACGACTTGTTTGATCAACTCCAAGGAGCCCGGATATTCTCAAAGATTGATCTCAGGTCAGGGTACCATCAACTCAAAATCAAGGAGGGGATGTGCCAAAGACAGCATTCAGAACCAGATATGGCCACTATGAGTTCTTGGTGATGCCGTTTGGGTTAACTAATGCCCCAGCAGCATTCATGGACTTAATGAACAGAATTTTTAAGCCATATCTGGATCAGTTTGTGGTGGTTTTCATTGATGATATTCTGATATATTCCAAGAGCCATAAGGAGCATGAGGACCACCTGAGGATTGTGTTGCAGATTCTTCGAGAGAAGAAGCTTTATGCCAAGCTGCAGAAGTGTGAGTTTTGGTTGGACCAAGTATCTTTCTTGGGTCATATAATCTCTAAAGATGGTGTATCAGTGGACCCGAAAAAGATTGAAGCTATCATTAACTGGAGCCGACCTTCCAATGTGGCAGAAGTCAGAAGCTTCTTGGGGTTAGCCGGGTATTACCGTAAATTTGTGGAGAATTTCTCTCGCATTGCTCTACCCCTAACTCGCTTAACCCAAAAGCGAGTGAAGTTTGACTGGACAGTGGAGTGTGAGAAAAGTTTCCAGGAGTTAAAGCAGCGCCTGGTATCAGCTCCCATTCTTGTTCTTCCGACAGGATCTGAAGGTTTTACTATATACACTGATGCCTCTCGGAAAGGATTGGGATGTGTTTTGATGCAGAATGAAAGGGTGATAGCTTATGCCTCCAGACAACTGAAACCTTATGAGCAGAATTATCCTACTCATGATCTGGAATTGGCTGCTGTGGTTTTTGCTCTGAAGATTTGGCGGCATTATCTATATGGAGTGTCGTGTGATGTGTATACAGATCATAAGAGTCTAAAATACATCTTCACACAGAAGGAGCTGAATTTAAGGCAGAGAGGTGGTTGGAACTATTGAAGGATTATGACCTGAATCTACAGTATCATCCTGGGAAGGCCAATGTAGTAGCTGTTGCTTCTCTTCTGAGTTAGCTGCTATGATTACTTCCAGCCTCACGTATTAAGAGATCTGGAGAAGTGGGAGGTTGGTTTGAGAGTACAGCAGTCTGATGGGCTTGTTGCAGCACTTGTACTCCAGCGACCCTAGTTGATAGAATCAAGTCCTCCCAGATAGAAGATTCCGATCTACAAAGGATTAAAGAAGTTGTGCAGTCAGAGTTCAGAATGAATTTTATATAATGGAGGATGGATCCCTGAAATTTGAAGGAAGACTTTGTGTGCCAAACATTGAGGAACTGAAGGCTGAAATTTTGAAGGAGGCTCACTACTCTCCTTATACTGTGCATCCAGGTGGCACTAAGATGTACAGAGACTTAAAAGAAATTTTTGGTGGAAAGGTATGAAGAGGGAGATTGCTCAGTATGTGGCCAAGTGCTTGGTGTGTCAGCGAGTGAAGGCCGAGCATCAAAGGCCTGCGGGACCTCTTCAGTTCTCTGATGATTCCACAGTGGAAATGGGAAAAGATTACAATGGACTTTGTGACTGGTCTGCCCAAAACTCCAGGAGTAACGATGCAGTTTGGGTTATTGTGGACAGACTAACAAAATCAGCTCATTTCCTACCTTTCAGAGTTGGGGTCTCTAGTGAAAGATTGGCTAATTTGTATATTGAGCAGATCGTGAGACTCCATGGTGTTCCTGTATCTATTGTATCAGATAGGGATACCAGGTTTGTATCCCAGTTTTGGAAGAGTCTTCATAAGGCCATGGGAACCAAATTAAACTTCAGTACTGCCTATCATCCCAGTCAGATGGGACAATCAGAGAGGACCATACAGATTCTGGAAGATATGTTGCGAGCCTGTGTGATGGACTTGGGTGGAGCTTGGGATAACCATTTACCTTTGGTGGAGTTTGCATATAATAACAGTTACCAGCCAGTATCCAGATGGCTCCATTTGAAGCTCTGTATGGTAGGAGGTGCAGATCTCCTTTATATTGGGATGATGTGGGGAGAGAAAATTGTTAGGCCCTGAGCTGATTCAGCAGACAGTAGATAAGGTGCATTTGATCAGGGAGCGTCTTCGTACAGCTCAGAGCAGGCAAAAGAGCTATGCTGATGTCAGAAGAAGGGAATTGGAATTCCAGGTTGGGGACCATGTTTTCTTAAGGGTATCAACCAAAGATGTGATGAGATTTGGGATTAGAGGAAAGCTGAGTCCACGTTATATTGGACCTTTTGAGATCTTGAGCAGAGTCGGGGAGGTTGCTTACAGCCTGGCACTGCCTCCGATTCTATCTGGGGTACACAATGTTTTTCATGTCTCTATGTTGAGGAAGTATATCTCTGACCCCAGCCATGTCATAGTGTATGAGCCTATACAGTTGAGGAAAGATTTATCATATGAGGAGCATCCTATGCGTATTGTGGACCGCAAAGATCAGGTTCTGAGACGGCGTATCATTCCTATGTCAAGGTACAATGGAGTAATCATTCTAAGAGGGAGGCTACTTGGGAACTTGAGGAGGAAATGAAAAAGAAGTATCCACAACTATTTATATCTTAATATAGTTAATGATATAGCTATGACTGTTGACTTTTGAATAAAGACTTAGTTAATTGTGTGACAAAATTTGGAATTTTAATTTTCTCTAATGAAAGTTATCAATTTCGAGACCGAAATTTTTATAAGGAGGGGAGAATGTAATCCCCGGGATCCACAAGCAACAAACAAGAAGATTTAGATAAGATCTTTGGGGGAGTTAGTTATGGATAAGTTGGCCTTTATCCAAAATTACCGATGGAGCTTTTTGGATGAAGTTTTCAGGCGTCAAACCAGCTGCAACTAGGAGTCCTTCATTAGCCTATCCAACGCCCATCAAATGATAAGATTTACAAGAGTTCGGGCGGTGCATTAAAGGAGGCGGTGCATGAGGATAAGATAAGAATGGGTGAAGCTTTGGATAAGGCAACGACTACACTATAAATAAAAGGGCAGAGGTATTCGGGAAGAGCATTGAACGGAGAGGAATCAAGGAGAATCCAATCTAACCGGCCGTCAAATTGAAGGCATCTTCTATTCTCCACCTTGGGCGAGAAGGAGGAGAAAGAGAAGAGACGATCGGAGCCGGAGCCGTTGAGGAGCTTCCTACGGGCGATCATCTACGGGTTACGAGTGAGTGATCTTGTAACCTGAGGCAAGGTAAGGGAGAGATCGGTGTGAGATTTCTTGTAGCGCTACGGCACATATTCATCTTGTCCTTTTCTTGGGATTGTTAGTAATCAAAGAGGTTGGGGTATAGTTTACCCTGTACATCTTGTGTTGGACTGCCTTGATTTGGGCCTTGTTGGGTCGATCTGTTAGCCATTTTTTGAGCCACTTTTTGGGCCCTATAGTGGACCGAGAATGGCAAAGTAAATATATGGCCCGAGTCATGATTGAATCTAGTTTCTTGGGATATTTTTAAATCCCCATTTGGACAAATATATTGAGAGATATTCGAGCCCAAAGTCAGGCCCGTGAAGTGGTCTGGTAGAGTTTTAAGAATCATTTTATTATTCAGATTTTAAAAATTTAATAATGTAAAATGATACTGTAGGTACCCAGGTATCCAAATAGCTGGGTTATCAATTGGAATTTGCATACTGAGGTAAGTAAGCCAAGTATTATAATTTTATAAATTATTTAATTTATAAATTATGAACTTACAGTTAAATATAATTATGTTAATCTTGCAAAATTATGTTGTTACTATCGAGATGATAATATGCAATTATGATAATAACAGTAAAAATTTATGTATCGCCGCGGTTCTCATATGACAGATGATATGATATATGGCATAATACTGGTACAGGACCCTTCCTCTTAGGGGACATTTAAGAGTGATACACAAAATGAGTGCCGTAGGGCCATGGGACACATAAAGGAAAACAATGACAGTATAAACAGTGTTTTGTTTACATCGCATATTCTAGTATTTATTATTCAATTAACCTTTCAAATTATTTTGGTCTGATGACATGAATATGCTGATAGTATAATAAATGTAATTTGAAATTGTATTAGGCTTACTTATTGAGTGTGAGCTCATAGAATTCTTTCAATATTTTTCAGAGCCTCAGTAATAGAATAGACGGAGCTTTTATTAAATAAATTTAGTTCCATTATATTGATATAGTTCAGTATTGCTTGTGTGTAGGGCTGGTAGTCCAAGACTGATAATTATGGTTTATAATAAATTATGAATTTAAATTTTTATTTTATATTAATTTATATGATGAAGTTTGAAACACTTGCATGCTTACCATACGATGGATTGTCTTCTAGCTTAAATTTTGAAACTGAAGCATGACAAGCCCCTTGAGCTTTCTTTCTGATTAAGCTAGAAGCATGTCCCATCTCTTTTATTAGGCTATCATAGTTGAAAGGAAATACGGGATTCTGTTTATCTCCGAGGCAACGTTGAGAATAATATAACAAGAGATTTGATTTTAGATTCCAGGAGAAGAAGACATGCTTCTGTTTTCTGTTGTAAAAAAAAAAAAAATGTGACCACCAAACATGTCAGAAATTTTTAAAAAATAATAAAATAAAATTTCTGTTCCTGTTTCTTTTCAATTGACAGCGATGCGAAATCAGTTTTTTTTTTTTTTTTCCCTTTACCAAGTCTTGGTAGAAACTAATGCGACCCTTATTAAAATGATGACTTGTAGATTGTACTTGTCTCGTAGATACCGATGGTTCACTGAAACCGTCTTTGATAAGACAGTTTACCTCCTTTACATCAAGGGTGGGCGCTATTCTACAGGGGGCTACTACTACCTCACCTGTTGCCAGACGTTGAAGGAGAGGATTGGTTCAACCGTACCACTCGTTGGACGACTTTTGGGCGACATCAGAAGTAGGTAAGTGAGAGACACACTGGCCGTAGGGTGCAATTTAGATCGGGTTAAATTTAAATTTGATCCATCAAATTTGATTTATAATCGTATTTAATTTTATATTTGCCTAATTCGAATCCAAAAGATTCGATTTTAATCCGATCTAATTTACAATTGATCCGAATTAGAATTGATCGTAATCCAAATCCAAGATAATCCGAACCCGAGGATTACCCGAACGGAAATTACCAGAACAGGGATAACTTATCGGCACCAAATTTTTGGGGACGTTGAAGGCGTCAATCGCATCGAACGACATGACCAACTTGAGAGCGAGAAGGATAAGGCCGTCAATCGTAGGCAAAAAAAAGAACAAACATAAAGACAGACCACCCGTACATTTCGTTTCACTTCTCGCCTCTTTCTTTTCTTTTTTTACGGTACCTCCTTTTTTTTGTTTCAAGTAAAATTTTTTTTTTATACAATGTTAAAGCCCTGAGTCCACATTATGCGTTCAGCAAGGAATTTTATTTTTCCATCTTTGGAATCCATAATTCGGTATTTATTTACTTTGAAAAAAAGCATTTGTTGAGGGGTAAAATCGTCATTACATTAATGTCCGTGCGAGGCGGCTAAGGCTAACCTCCTTCCTTCGTCCCTTCCGGGCTTCCATAACTCCGGGCTTCCATAGCTCGGCCTCCTCCGGGCTTCCATAGCTCGGCCCCTCCGGGCTTCCATAGCTCGGCTCCTCCGGGCTTCCATAGCTCGGCCCCTCCAGGCTTTCATAGCTCGGCCTCCTCCGGGCTTCCATAGCTCGGCCTCCTCCGGGCTTCCATAGCTCGGCCCCTCCGGGCGGGCTTCCATAGCTCGGCCCCTCCGGGCTTCCATAGCTCGGCTCCTCCGGGCTCCCATAGCTCGGCTTCTTCCGGGCTTTCGCAGCCCGGCTTCATCAAGCGATCCACAACCTAACACCTACCTCCGCGGAACCTGACGCGGGAGAGCCCGAGCCTACCAGAGCAACATCCTGGACAAGGAATCATATCGGGACGTGGCCTAAAACCTATCGTAACCGCCCCAGGCCTACTCAACCAGATCTCGAGACATCAAGGAGCTCTCCCAGCCGTCGATCTCTGAACAAACAGGGTACGGATTCTAACGGCCCCACAACGGCCTGATTCTGCCCGCCTCCATATCATAACAACCTCCGAACCTTCCAGAAGGCGCTTAAGGCCCAGGTGACAGTCTATAAATATCAGACTCGCAGATTCCCTCAGGTACGCATATCTCCTGGCGCACGAACACACACTCTCTCCCCTTGGGCATCTCTCACTGCCCTTCCCGATAGCTCGTCGGCGCTCCTGCCCTCTGGAGCCTCCGATTGGCCGCCCCCGGAGAGGTCTCCCGGAGAGATCCACCTCCCCACTGTCTGGTTGATCGCCGATTTCTTCTCCACTGACTTGAGCGTCGGAGGGTCTTCCGCGGAGGGCCACCCCCAGCGTTCCTCTGCGCGTGGACTTCTTTTGCAGGTCCGCCCCCCCTCTTCCTGGAGATCGACCGCGTCCGAGTCGGAGGACGAATTTCAGCGGCAACAGATTGGCGCTAGAGGAAGGGTCTCAAGTCCCATTAAAACTTGAAGAAAGGAGACAAGGATCTAGATCCGGAGAAGAACCTCCCCAATGGCCAATCGGAGAAGAGCAGCCTCTGATGCCCAAGATCAGGTCGCCTCCCAGAGGCCTGATCCGACTGGCGCCACAGCGCCGCAACCTCCACCGGTCGAAACCCCGTCGCTGCCTGCCATCCCGGTGACTCAAGACCAGTTCGCTACACTGGTCCAACAGGTCCAGGCCCTTACCCACCTGGTACAAGAACGCCTTGCAGCTCCTCCTGCTTTGCATCCACCGAAGGAGGCGGCGATTTCTTCTTCGCCGGCGACCTCCTCCTCTGATCCGCACGAATCAGCGGATCTCCCACATCGGCCCAGGGGGACAAACCAGTCCCGCGAGCCGGTTATGATAAAGATCCTCCCAGATCTCGGCGAGCCCGCTCCCTCTCCCCGGCGACATCCCACCATGATTCCACGCCATCCTTGCGATTCTCCCGCCCAGATTCTCCTCTAACCGGTGAAGAGGAGATCCGCCGTCAGATCCAGGAGATGCGTCAGGAGCTGGACGCCGCCAAGCAGACCCATCTGCCCCAGCCCAAGGCGGAGCAGGGCATCCCTTTCTCTAAGGGAATCATGGAGGAAGTGATTTCCTCCCATGTCAAACTACCGACCGTCAAACCCTATCACGGCTCCACTGATCCGGACGACCATCTCAGTAGCTTCCGGTCAATAATGATGTTCCACGGAGCATCTGATGCGGTCCTCTGCCGAGCCTTCCCATCCACCCTCAGAGGATCCGCCCGAACCTGGTTCAACGCCTTAAAACCGGGTTCCATTGATTCATTCGACGAGCTGAGCCACCTTTTTATTGGCCAGTTCGTTAGCAGTCGCCGCCACCGACGAAGATCCGACTCCCTCTCCGAAGTCAAGCAGAGAGAGGGGGAGTCCCTGAGGAATTATCTTGGTCGTTTTAACAAGGCCATGTTAGAGGTGGACCACCTTAATCATGAGGTGGCTATGTCCGCCCTGGCGGGGGGAGTTTCGAAGGAGAGCGACTTCTATCTGGCAATGGAGGTCAGCTACCCCCATGTCTATCTGATATGATGGCCCTTGCAGACAAGTACGCTAGGGTCGAGGAGTCGCGGAGAGTGGCCCGCGCTGAGCAAGCGAAGAAGAAGCAAGAGCCCAAAGTTCCCGACAGACACCGTCCCGTCCGTCGACCAAGTTCGCCTCGCTGCCAAAGAGTCCCTCCGCTGCCACCAAGGAATCGCTCCCGGAGTCCTCCTAGGCGATTCGATCGCTATACTCCACTGACTGTGCCCCGGGCGCAGATCCTCATGGAGATAGAGCGTCAACTTCCCCGGCCGGTACCTCTCCGAGGGAACTCGACCCGAAGAGATCCCGCCAAATACTGCCGCTACCTTAGGGAGCACGGTCATGACACTGAAGAATGTTGGCAGCTGAAGAATGAAATAGAGAGGTTGATTCGGCGGGGACGACTAGATCAGTTTAGGAGGGCACCCGAGCCGCAACAGCAAGGAGGTGACCGCCAGCCCGAGCTCCCACAACTTCCTCCTCCACCCAATCCGCCCGTGGTCGGTCGTATTAATATGATTGAAGAGGCCGGCGGATCGAGCCCCAGAGGCGGCAGAGATGGATCAGTGCCAAAGAAGGCACGGATGGGCGAACTCTCCTTCTCCGACGACGATCTCCTGGGAGTACAACTCCCCCACGATGACGCATTAGTTGTATCCCTTAATTTGAACAATTATGATGTAAGCCGAATCCTTGTTGATAGTGGAAGCTCGGTAAACGTTTTGTACCTCGGTGTGTTTACCAGGATGAAACTGCTCATGGAAAATCTTTGAGCCGTGGATTCCGTCTTGATGGGATTCACCGGTGACGTCATCGTCCCGGAAGGAATCGTCACCCTGACGGTCCGCGCGGGAACCTGGCCCCTTGTGGCCATTGTTCAGACTGATTTCCTGGTGACCGACCTCAGGTCCCCATATAACGCCATATTCGGCAGGCCTGGTTTAATGTCTCTCAAGGCAGTGGTCTCCATCCCACATCTGTCTATGAAGTTCCCTACCGAGCAAGGAGTTGGCATGGTTCGGGGAAGTCAAGCCATGGCTCGGCAATGTTTCGTCACGAGCCTCCAGTCTAGGATGCCCGAAGTTGACGGGTTAGACGCCCGCGAAGACTTCGCCGAGCAGCGGGGGGAACCGGTAGAGGAATTAGAGGAAGTACCATTGGACGAAGCTCGGCCCGACCGAACCACAAGGATCGGGTCGCTACTCAAAGGAGAGTCTCGGCACAGGTTGATCAGGTTCCTCCAAAGCAACGCCGACATCTTCGCCTGGACCGCCTCCGACATGCCAAGAATCAACCCTGAGGTCCTCGTCCACCATCTCAATGTGGACGAGAGGCACAGGCCTATTAAGCAGAAGAAGAGAAGCTTTGCCCCAGAGCGGCAAAAAGCCATCGAAGAAGAGGTCGACAAACTCATCAAGGACAATTTTGTCCGAGAGGTAAATTACCCGAACTGGCTGTCAAATGTCATCATGGTGAAAAAGTTGAACGGCAAATGGAGGATCTGCATCGACTTCACCGACCTCAACAAAGCCTGCCCAAAGGACAGCTTCCCCCTCCCTCGGATCGATCAGCTCGTGGACGCCACCTCAGGCCACCAAATGCTGTCATTCATGGACGCCTATTCCGGCTACAATCAGATCCGAATGGCCCCTGAAGATGAAGAAAAGACCGCCTTCATAACCGATCGAGGTACCTACTGTTACCGTGTTATGCCTTTTGGTCTTAAGAATGCAGGGGCAACCTACCAGCGGCTGGTTAACAAGGTGTTCAAGGAACAAATCGGCCGGAACATGGAGGTGTACGTAGACGACATGCTGGTTAAAAGCAAGGAGGCGTCACAGCATGTCGAGACCTCTCGGAGAGCTTTGCAATGTTGCGCAAATATGGGATGAAACTTAACCCGACCAAGTGCGCCTTCGGCGTCAACTCGGGGAAGTTCCTCGGCTTCATGGTCTCCCAGCGAGGTATCGAAGCTAACCCCCAGAAGATTCAAGCTATCCAACAAATGGCGCCCCCAGCATCTGTTAAAGAGGTCCAGCGCCTAACCGGGAGGATAGCGGCCCTTAACCGCTTCGTGGCGCGGTCGGCCGAGAGATGCCTCCCCTTCTTCAAAACTCTCCGATCGGCCAAAAACTTCCAGTGGACTCCCGAGTGCCAAAAATCATTTCAAGAACTCAAGAAGTACCTCGGCTCGCCTCCGCTTCTCAGTAGCCCGACCCCAGGAGAGACCCTATTATTGTACCTGGCTGTTTCGGAGAGCGCGGTTTGTTCGGTGCTGGTCAAAGAAGAAGGCAAGATCCAGAAGCCGATCTACTATGTGAGCAGGCTGCTCTGCGATGTGGAGACGAGGTACAACAGGATTGAAAAGATGGTGTTGGCCTTGATCACCTCGGTTCGAAAGCTGCGGCCGTACTTTCAAGCACATGCTATAACAGTCCAGACTGACCAACCTATCAGGGCGGTGGTCCATCGTCCGGAAACATCGGGGAGAATGACCAAATGGGCCGTCGAGCTAAGCGAGCATGACATACATTTTCAGCCTCGTCCAGCCATCAAAGCTCAAGTACTGGCCGACTTCCTTCTCGAGTGTACCATCCCGGAGGACGATTCTACCCCAGACTCTCTGGAAGAGCCAAAGTCTGGAGCCCGGTGGCTCCTCCACGTCGACGGGTCATCCAATGCCATCACTCCGGCGCAGGTCTAGTTCTCACTAGTCCTGAGGGGATGACCTTCGAGTATGGCATCCGATTCTCCTTTCCGGCTTCCAACAACGAAGCCGAGTACGAAGCTTTGTTAGCTGGTCTCCGGATCGCCTGCAATCTAAAGGTGGAAAAGCTCAACGCCTTCACCGACTCTCAGCTAGTAGCCGGCCATGTTCGGGGAGAGTTCGAAGCTCGGGAACCAAATATGATTCGATATCTCCAGGAGGTGCGTGACTTGCTTCCCCATTTTCCGAATTTGAAATTATTCGGATTCCCAGATCCGAGAACGCCCGTGCCGATCTACTCTCCCGTCTGGCAACCACGGAGACAATGGATGCCGAGCAAAATTCCACCTGGAGACTCTGGAAAAGCGAGCATCGCGGAAGCCGACCGCGTGATGCAAGTTGATGCCAAACCATCCTGGTTCGACCCTATCCTCAAATATCTCAAAGAAGGATCGCTTCCGCCCGACCGAAGAGAGGCTAGGAAGCTGAAGCTGCAGGCCATCCACTACGTGTTGATTGACAACCAACTGTACAAGCGGTCATTTTTCATGCCGCTGCTTAGGTGCCTTCGCCCATCAGAAGCGGATTACGCTCTGCGCGAGGTACATGAAGGGATTTGCAGCAACCATCTGGGGAGCCGGTCCCTCTGCCATAAAGTGCTGCGACAAGGCTATTACTGGCCGACCATGCAGAAAGACGCGGACGATCTGGTCCGTGCCTGCGACCCCTGCCAAAGACATTCAAACATCCAACGACTCCCTTCCGCCGAGCTCGTTTCTATATCCTCCGCTTGGCCCTTTGCCAAATGGGGGATGGACATCCTCGGCCCATTCCCGCTTACAACAGGGCAGCGGAAATTCTTATTTGTCGCCATCGACTACTTCACCAAATGGGTCGAAGCATAAGCGGTCGCACAAATTACCGAGGCACGGGCCCGAGACTTTGTGTGGAGGTCCATCATCTGCCGATTCGGCCTCCCCCATACTATAATCACCGATAACGGCAAGCAGTTTGATAACTCCAAATTTTGCCAGTTTTGCGAGGAGCACAGGATCCGCCATCACCTCACTTCGGTCGGGCACCCGCAAGCCAACGGGGCGGCCGAGGTGACCAACAAAACCCTCCTCCAGGGAATTAAAGCTCGTCTCTAGAGCCCAAGGCAGGTGGGCAGATGAACTACACCATGTCTTATAGGCCTACCGCACAACCCCAAGAGCCCCAACAGGCGAGACCCCTTTCAGAATGGCTTTTGGTACAGAGGCCGTTATCCCTGTGGAAGTCGGCCTCCCATCATTGTGGGTGGGGAGCTACTCAGAGGAAACTAGCAACGAACAACTCCGCACCAACCTCGACCTGATAGAAGAAATCAGAGAGAAGGCCCGGATCAGAACGGCTGCCTATCAGCAAAGGGTGGCCCGCTACCACGCCTCAGGGTCAAAGGAAAAGCTTTCCTGCCTGGTGACCTTGTCCTCCGAAAGGCTTCTGTTTCCAAACCGCTGGAGCAAGGAAAGCTGGTGCCAAACTGGGAGGGTCCGTACCAGGTAGCGGAGATTATTGGACCAGGAACCTACAAGCTGCAGGATCTGAACGGGAAGTTCATTCCCCGGACTTGGAACGCGACAATCTTTGCAGATATTATCAATAGGGTATGTCCTCCCTGAATCCATCTTCGTATGCCTCACTACACATTCCTGCTCATCTGCTTCCTCAAAACCTGTAGCGTGAATCATTATGCACTATATTGCTATAAATCGCAAGAAGAAACAGATACTGCTTACCAATCCTCGGTACAATCGAACTCTCTGTTTGAACAGGAATCTCCGAACCTTGGCAGGGCCAAGTAAAATATTTCTCCGAACCTCGGCAAGGCCGAGCAACAAATCTCCGAACCTTGGCAGGGCCAAGTAAAATATTTCTCCGAACCTCGGCAGGGCCGAGCAACAAATCTCCGAACCTTGGCAGGGCCAAGTAAAATATTTCTCCGAACCTCGGCAGGGCCGAGCAACAAATCTCCGAACCTTGGCAGGGCCAAGTAAAATATTTCTCCAAACCTCGGCAGGGTCAAGCAACAAATCTCCGAACCTTGGCAGGGCCAAGTAAAATATTTCTCTGAACCTCGGCAGGGCCGAGCAACAAATCTCCGAACCTTGGTAGGGCCAAGTAAAATATTTCTCCGAACCTCGGCAGGGCCGAGCAATAAATCTCCGAACCTTGGCAGGGCCAGATAAAATATTTCTCCGAACCTCGGCAGGGCCGAGCAACAAATCTCCGAACCTTGGTAGGGCCAAGTAAAATATTTCTCCGAACCTTGGCAGGGCTGAGCAATAAATCTCCGAACCTTGGCAGGACCAAGTAAAATATTTCTCCGAATCTCGGCAGGGCCGAGCAACAAATCTCCGAACCTTGGCAGGGCCAAGTAAAATATTTCTCCGAACCTCGGCAGGGCCGAGCAACAAATCTCCGAACCTTGGCAGGGCCAAGTAAAATATTTCTCCGAACCTCGGCAGGGCCGAGCAACGAATCCTCCGAGCCATGGCAAGGCCAGGTAAAAGTCATTCGGGCTAAAACCCCAGCGAAAAAGCCTAAGCATACAGGCCTCGACCAAAGCCGAACGGCCCCCAAATAGTCCCCGAAGGACTTCGACCGGTTTAAAAACGAGCGCGTTAAACAAAAACTGTCCGACGCGCAAGAAGAAGCCACCATTGGCAAACCCCCTCTTGAGGCCATCGAGCCCCACGTAGTCGGCCAAAGGCCCCAAGCAGAGCTAGGAGATTTCCCTCTCTGCTACTGAAAACCTTTTGGGTAACGCCCCTATAACCCTCATTCAGAGCGCCTATATCAATGCGCAAAAAACGATGGGGCCACGCCAACACCCTGATTCATCACACGGGTCAAGGCCGTAAACTCTTAAAGGGAAGGACCTCAATAACAAAACCCATCTTTCATTTATAGAGAGGATTACAAAAACGCAGTAAAAATAAAAGCAGCGAGAGGGGCCCCGGATCAGAATCCGGAGTCACTCCCGGAGGCCAGCAGCTCCTCCAAACGCTCTGTCAAGTCAGCCACCTGCTGACGAAGGGACGCAATCTCCTCCCTCTACCGGTCCATCAACCGGCGTGAGGCTTCCGCCTCCCTGACCGACACGTCCAAATATTCTTCGGCGATCCTCGCGAGCTGCTCATTATTTGCAAAGGCCGACGCTAGGCCCTCTCCGTCAACCGTCACGGAGGTGCGCCTCCCCTCCAAGTGTGGCAGGCTATCAAGCGAGGAACGCGACCTGACTGATGATCGCCCTGGGGAGGCCATCTTTTCGAACTTAAATCGAGGGATGACCGAAACCAATGCCCCTCGGTCGTATTTATACTCGTCAAGCAGGTATCTCTATCGGTCGCACCGTAACCACCGACCTATAAGAACTTACCACGCGTCGCCATTTCAACGTTTGTGAAATCCGAAGTATCGCGCCCCATCCCGAGCGAGATCGGTAAGCACGAGCAGGTTGTTCGGGAGTTCCCCAAGCAAACATTTTTCGATCTGTCGGCCCCCGCAATAAATGCATTCGGCGCTTCCCTGAGCCTCGTAATGCTGACCTCTTTTTCGGGAAACGCAGAAGTTCGGCATTCGGCCAATAACCTGTCCCCTCGGGAAGAGTGGCGCTACCAATAAAAGCGTGAAGATATACCGCCCGTTCTGCTCTGATGCCCCTTTATCAAGCGCCACGTGGACCTAACGCCGTGGCCCACGATGACAGCTGGGTCGTTCCCTTGAGCCTGGGCCTCCGAACCTCGGCAGGGCCGAGCTGCAAAATTCTCCAAACCTTGGCAGGGCTGAGCTACAAATTCTCCGAACCTTGGCAGGGCCAAGTAAAATGTCCTCCAAACCTCGGCAGGGCCGAGCTACAAATTCTCCGAACCTTGGCAGGGCCAAGTAAAGTGTTCTCCAACCTCGGCAGGGCCGAGCTACAAAATTCTCCGAACCTTGGCAGGGCCAAGTAAAATGTTCTCCAACCTCGGCAGGGCCGAGCTACAAATTCTCCGAACCTCGGCAGGGCCGAGCTACAAAATTCTCCGAACCTCGGCAGGGCCGAGCTACAAAATTCTCCGAACCTTGGCAGGGCCAAGTAAAATGTTCTCCAAACCTCGGCAGGGCCGAGCTACAAAATTCTCCGAACCTTGACAGGGTCAAGTAAAATGTTCTCCGAACCTCGGCTGAACCAAGTGACTGAATCTCCGAACCTTGGCAAGGCCAAGTCAAATATCTCCGAAACTCGACTAACCCGAGTGACTGGTTCCCTGAACCATGATAGGAAGGGGGGTACGAATTCCCTAAACTTCGACCAAGGCCGACCCATGATAAATCGGGCTCCGGCAAAAGCGAAGCATTAAAATGCCAAACTTCGGATCAGAGCAAGGGGCATATTTCACCAAACGATCCCTGAACCATCGTGCAAACCTCGATTAAGTTCTGACGGCGTGAGACCCTCGTCTACGGGCGAGCGGAACGCCTTTGTACCCCACAAACATCAATAACTACAAGTTCGGCACAAGAAAAGATAGAGATCGAAAACAGAATATAACTCTCTTTATTGCCGATCAAGATCAGTTACAAATACCTCATAGGCATCACAAGAACATTGAAATGCATAAAATAAAGGCAAATACAAAATCCGGGCAACTGCTCCAAAGCGGACCTGGCCAATCTATGACGCTCCAGCATCTGATCGTCGACCCAGACGAGTCGCATCCAGTCAGTTCGGGCTGATAATAGCCGGACGACATGGACCAATAGTTGCGACTGGCTTCAAGTGGTAGCGATATCTCGGTGGCCCAACCGAGATATCTGGATGGCCATCCCAGACCACCCAACCGAGGAACCCCTCGGCGAGCAAGCAGGAGGCCAGCGGACCCTGGCATCGGAATGCTCTCCCAAACCGAGTGCGTGCCGCCGCGCCTTCCCAAGTCTCAAGGACAACGAGTCGGCGGGCGAGGTTCCTTTCCCCCCCTTCCCAGGTGACGAGAGGTTCCCCAGGCGGCTAAGCCCGGGAATCCGAACTGGGGGAGGAGGCGAAGTTCACGCAACCCATAGGAGACCCGCGTGCACTTCCTACCGTGCGTCCCCGAAGGGGAACCGCAAGGGTCACACTGGAAGAGTTATTAAGCGCTCTCCGTGTGACCCCCGCGCCCTCTCTGCGCGCTCTCCATATGATCTCCGGGACCCATCCCTTAAGGGCGAGCCATTCTTCAGCAGCTCCCCGGTCGCCCCAGCTGTCCGGCGGCAAGGAGCCTATGAGAGGAAAAATCGGTCCTCCCACTCGTAGTAGCAGAGAAGTGAGCATAATGGAAGCCCCGGTGGAAAAGACACTTTGGGGATAGCCAAACATGACCCCTTTCTCCCCTTTTTATAGGCAGAAAAGAACCGGGAACAAGCTATCAAAGCTGAAAGTCCCGAGTTTCAAGCACTTGGCCCATGCCTCCACGTGGCCCCTCAGGATGAACGCAGCACCCCACTGCGCGCCAAGCCTACCGCCTTAGTTGGGATGTGTACGGAGATCCCTTCCTGATCCCGAATCATGGTCATTAAATGCAGGAAATCGTCTACTGACACTTCGAAAACTGGCGGATTCAGAGTATCGTCCTTCGAAAGTGATGTCCTCCAATGGTGAGCGGTTGCGTGCGCGACGAAGTGATCCGCATGGGAAAAGAGCACCTTCCGAAAAGCTCTGATGCAGCTTTACGCCCCCCCCCCCCCCCCGCTGCACTATATCATCCATTCTAGTGAAATAAAAACCGAATCACCTGCGGAACAGCAGTACGATTGTCAGAGTAGCAGAGAGTGCGAAGGCCTTTTTGCCTGTCGGCCCCAGCCGACCTATTTTTTCGTCGGCCCCAGCCGACCTACTTTGTCTGTTGGCCTCAGCCGACCTATTTTTCCGTCGGCCCCAGCCGACCTATTTTGTCTGTCGGCCCCAGCCGACCTATTTTTTCGTCGGCCCCAGCCGACCTACTTTGTCTGTCGGCCTCAGCCGACCTATTTTTGTCTGTTGGCCTCAGCCGACCTACAGCTGACCTGTCGGCCCCAGCCGACCTATTTTCCGTCAGGCCCAGCCGACCTACTTGTCTGTCGGCCTCAGCCGACCTATTTTTGCCTGTCGGCCCCAGCCGACCTATTTTTCCGGCGACCCCAGCCGACCTACTGTCGGCCTCAGCCGACCTATTTTTCCGTCGGCCCCAGCCGACCTATTTTTCCATCGGCCCCAGCCGACCTATTTTGCCTGTCGGCCCCGGCCGATCTATTTTTCTTGTCGGCCCCAGCCGACCTACCTTCCTCGTTGGCCCAAACCTGCCTGTTTTGCCTATCGGCCCAAGCCAGTACGTTTCCCTAGTCTCGGAACAAAAATGACCCAAGGGCGTCAACGAGCCATAGGTCACTCACAATCGAGGCTAAATGACAGCGAAGTCACGCAGGAAAGACACTTAAATAGAAATAGGAAATTCTTTCGCTATGAAACGTCAGACAAAGGTCTAAAAGACGAGATACAAGAACAGCTCCTAAGAACCGGGAGCTGCATCAGCTTTAGGAGGGCCCTCAGTTACATCTGCGAAAGTGTGACTAGACTCGCCCTTCTCCAATATTTTTGCCCCCTCTGCGGCAGTTTGCGACCGTCCCTCAGAAGCTGCAGCTTCGCTGGGACCAGGGACGCCGCCAAGCTCGGCATCAGAAACATCAACATATTCATCTTCATCTTCTTCTTCAGACTCGCCATCGTCGGGATCTTCAGCACTCAGGAAAGAAAGGTCCCATTCCGGGTGCCCGTTGAGTATCCTCTGTTTGCACTCTTCCATCCCATGGAGGAACGCGTCTACGCTGATAGCGTCTTGCCTCCCTTTAAGTATGGCGAGCTGCATGTTGGCCTCGGCGGCCCGTTTCTCAGCCTCTACGACTTGGGCCTGCAGAATGATATTTTGCTCCTCGAACTCACCGGCCCGCGTCTCGAATTCTGAGCTTTTGCTGCGGCTGGACACAAGCTCACTTTGAAGAGCCCGAACCTCCAGCCCCAACTCCGCCATCTGGAAAAAGCCGAAATAAGTCGGCACCACAAGAAACCTGTAGAAAAAAGCTAAAAAGGGGGAGGGGAGAATGAGGTCGTACCTCCTCCTCTCGTCTGGCCAACCTCTTGGCCAACTCCTCAGCCTCACTCCTGGCTCTAGTTCTATCAGCCCCGACCAGCTCAACTCTCTCTTGTAGATTGTTGATCTTCAACTGCTTGGCTCCGATTGCCTCCTGGGCTTGGGTTAGCTCGCTGTTCACCCGAGCTATCATCCCTTGTTGCCATTTAGCGCCCTCCTTCAAATGAGCAATTTCGCTGTCGCGGAGCTTCAGTCGCTCCTCCACCTCGCCAAGCATCCTGGTTAAACGCTTCCTCTCGTCGGCGGTTTCCTTCCCCAGCCGACCCATACTCTCGCTATGCTCTCTCTGCATCGCCTTCACCTCCGCGGAATGCCTCGACTCGATCCTAGCCAGCTCCAGGCATGCATTATCATTTCTCGCCAGGAGTTCCTGCAACTCCTCCACCCGGCGCTTCTGCTGGGATATCTCGGCCTGGGCAGCTTGATATGCCACCCTTATCCCCTGCAAGCCCCTGTCGCTAATTGCCATGAGTTCCTCGAACTTCTCAGACACCTTCAGCCGCGACTGGAGCTCGGCATTAGCCCTCCTGGCTTGGATACTAGCCCCCGTTGCCAAACTCAAGCGCCAGCATATCGCCCGGGAAAGCAAAACGCTCTGCAGAGGCAAAAAATGAATAAGAACCCACGATGGGGTCAATCGAGAAACACCTACCGCACGAAAAAATTAACTCACCCGCGAGGCGTAGGCCCGAGTCATCCTCATCAGGGTTGTATTATCGATATCGGGAAGGAGATGGATACTCTCGGCCACGCCCTGCTGACCGAATGCAGCATCCACCAACTCCAGATCGGCAAACTTATCCGATGAAGGGTCCGCGCCCGGATACAGGGCCGACCTCATCATGGCGGAAAATGCCTCCTCAATATCAGCACCCGAGCTGCTGGGTTGGCCAACCCCGCCTGAAGGACCAGCCTAGGCGGCCCCCGTCTGAGAGGCCTTCAACCTCCCAGCCTCCTCCACCAAGGCCCTGGCTTGGGTTTCTTCAGATAGTTCGGCCAGCCCAAGCGCCAGCCTTCCCAAAACCTCTTTCGAAGAAGCTCCCAATGCGGAGCTCCCGCCTTGCCGCGTCTCCTCCTTCGACGTCCCTTCCTCGGTTACCACCATTTGTGTCTCCGCCACCGGGCCCCCCGAGGTCCCGGCCTGTTCCATCACTTGCATCTCCTCCCCTGAGGCCTCAGTCTGACCTGCCTCACTGCTACCGAACTCCCCTGCGGGGAGACCGAGAGAAAGCTTCCCCTGCACCTCCCCGGCTGCGGCTGCCACTTCTTCCTCTCCTACCGGAGCCAATAGCGGTCCAGCGGGGGGGGTAGGCTCCTCGGCGATGACCGCCTCCACCAGATCCGCCGCTAGTTCCTCTTTCGGGGGAGACGCGGTCGAACGAACCAACGGAGCCTCGTCCGAGCTGTCTGAGATCTCTAACACGAGAGGGTCGGAAGCCATAACCTCTCTCCCCGGGCCCTCCTTCGCCCCCGGCGCTTCTGCCACGATTGCCCTGGCGCCCGGCGGGCTTCTTGTGGAAGTATGAGCCCTTTTTTCGGGCCAGCCACTATCCGCGCCGCTCCCTTCCCCTGGGCGTTTTCCTCTCTTCCTCTTGGAAAGGTTCGACAATGCCGACCTTGCGGCTGCCACGTCAGAGCACACATACTCAGGACCAAGCACACTAATCAAGAAAGATACATAGCACGAAAGGGACTCACCTTGCGGGTCCAGGGGGCTGAGCCCGGCTGCGAAGAGGGCCCCCTCCGATAGCAGGTCATTAGCCGAAAACACCTGCCCGTTGCGGAGGACGTCCAAGTCCTTCTCTTCCTGCGCCGACAAAGCCAGATGCGCCTCCGCATCCCTTGCAACATCCCCCCATCGCCGAGGGAAGTCGGAACCGACATTCCCCTCCGCGATAACAAACGGCTCTTCCACCCCTTGATGGAAGAGGGCTTATCCACGATAATGTTGAAGGATCTCCGGGGCCCGATATAGGGCCACTCCGACTTCCTCCCAGGAATTAGATGGTAATAGGTGCGGAAAAGGGGAAGAGTGGCGATGATCCGAATCTGGTGACACATCGAGATGAATCCGATGATATTCCGCCAGCTGTTCGGAGCCACCATTGACGGGCTGATATTGTAGTGGGTCATGATCTCCTTCACCAGGGGGTGGAGAGGAAAACGAAGACCCGCCTTCAAACTATCTTCGTAGATGAAGACCCCAGACTCTAAATCCCGGGTAACCCTATCTTCGGGTTCCGGCGCCCATAGAACGACGTCCAAGGGCAAGCCATACCGCTGATGAATCCTCCCCAAGTCCTCGGCAACGATTTCTGAGGCCACGTCGTCGGGGCTCATCGCCATTGAAAGAGGTACCAAACGAAAACAATAAGCGTCGAAGAAGATGAAGGCCAGAACCCTTTTGAAAGCAAAACGAGGAGACGCCGAGAGTATGCGCACACATATATATAGCGACAATGCGGCCGTCACTTCGCTTCTCCACCAAGGAAACCGTCCTAAAAAGGTGGGGCATCTCACCCTAGGCGTCCCGAATCGCCTCGACAAATGCTCGACCGATCGGGATCCGTAACGTGGCACAATCCCAACCGTCGCTCGTGAGGGAGCCTTAGCCCCGAAGGCGAGATGGCCCTGTCGCATTAATTAGGGCATCATTGCGCGAGCTGTCTAAACCAAGACGTCCCATCCGGGATGCGCCATTTGAACTTGTACTCCCTACGCCCGAACCTACGCTTCGAACTAGGGAGTGGAGGGCATGTGTTGAGGGGTAAAATCATCATTACATTAATGTCCGTGCGAGGCGGCTAAGGCTAACCTCCTTCCTTCGTCCCTTCTGGGCTTCCATAGCTCGGCTCCTCCGGGCTTCCATAGCTTGGCCCCTCCAGGCTTCCATAGCTCAGCTCCTCCGGGCTTCCATAGCTCGGCCCCTTCGGGCTCCGAGCTTCCATAGCTCGGCCCCTCCGGGCTTTCATAGCTCGACCCCCTCCGGGCTTTCATAGCTCGGCCTCCTCCGGGCTTCCATAGCTCGGCCCCTCCGGGCTTCCATAGCTCGGGGCTTCCATAGCTCGGCTCCTCCGGGCTTCCATAGCTCGGTCCCTTCGGGCTTCCATAGCTCGGCCCCTCCGGGCTTTCATAGCTCGGCTCCTCCGAGCTCCCATAGCTGGCCTCTTCCGGGCTTCCGCAGCCCGGCTTCATCAAGTGATCCACAACCTAACACCTACCTCTGCGGAACCTGATGCGGGAGAGCCCGAGCCTACCAGAGCAGCATCCTGGACAAGGAATCATGTCGGGACGTGGCCTAAAACCTATCGTAACGCCCCAGGCCTACTCAACCAGATCTCGAGACATCAAGGAGCTCTCCCAGCCATCGATCTCTGAACAAACAGGGTACGGATTCTAACGGCCCCACAACGGCCTGATTCTGCCCGCCTCCATATCATAACAACCTCCGAATCTTTCAGAAGGCGCTCAAGGCCCAGGTGACAGTCTATAAATATCAGACTCGCAGATTCCCTCAGGTACGCATATCTCCTGGCGCACGAACACACACTCTCTCCCCTTGGGCATCTCTCACTGCCCTTCTTGGTAGCTCGTCGGCGCTCCTGCCCTCTGGAGCCTCCGATTGGCCGCCCCCGGAGAGGTCTTCCGGAGAGATCCACCTCTCCACTGTCTGGTTGATCGCCGATTTCTTCTCCACTGACTTGAGCATCGAAGGGTCTTCCGCGGAGGGCCACCCCCAGCGTTCCTCTGCGCGTGGACTTCTTTTGCAGGTCCGCCCCCCCTCTTCCTGGAGATCGACCGCGCCCGAGTCGGAGGATGGATTTCAGCGGCAACTGCATTTATTTTATTTTATTTTTGTTCATCAACCCTCATTCCAACCCGAAACTCAACCTGAATCCGGTTTTTAAAAATAGGGTTAGGATTGAGGTTTTACAAATAGGATTAGGGTTAGGGTTAATATTTTACAAATAGGATTAGAGTTAGAGTTAAGAAAAATCCGAGTTTCATGAACCCGAGTTGCACCCCTAACCGTCGGGGCTTTATCTATTTATCTATTTATTTTATTTTTTTACTACGATGGAACTAGCTAGAAAGAAATGATTCTAGAGAAAGAGACTTACTTTATTAAAAAAAAAAAAGAAGGAGACGCATGGGTGGAGTTATGGTGCTTAAGGACGGATGATTATTTTCTTCGCGAGTATTCATTTCATTTAGAATGAATACAAAGATCAAAAAATTTAGATATAAATATAAATATAAAAATTTATAATAATATCCATTATAGATATAACTGATATAAAGATATTTTCATTTTGTCACAATTTTCATCACCCCTGCACCCATTATATCCATTAATAAATCTAATTAATTATCTTTATTTATTAATATAGTTTCAAATTTTTAATAAAAAAATTTAAATTAGCCATAAATTATAATTTTCTAAGATCTGATCTATTTGCTTGAAATTGAAGGAAAAAAAAGAAAGCAGTACAATAATTACTTAAACCTTGATTTTAAAATTAAAATTTGAAAGAAAAATTAAAAAATATAAACAAATAAAATGAACTCTACAATAGATGACTAGTATGGAGTATGAGTATGAATAATGAGGTAAGTATTCGCATTACATAATTCCCATAGATATGAATATAAAATTGTATATTTATAGTGGGTACATACTTTGCTCCATTGTTATTTTTATTCAAGAAGTGACGATGTTGTTCATGAAATTTTAGATATATATATATATATAAAGGATCTCTTTATTTTTTTCCCCCATGCCTTTAATGGTGAGAAAATTCAGTTTCTGTATGTGTCCACTAATTCCACAATACCGGCAATTTTTTTTTGGCATATAGCGCTGCATGTTGAGCGATCCTTTCTCAATGCTCTTCTGCAGCTGGCAGTTACGAAATCTTCATCATATCCAGATATCCACAAAAACTTATGCCACAAGAGCATTTCTACATAATAGATATGTCCTTTGATAATTTTATCCAAGTGAACACTAGTAGTTGGAATTTCTCGCCCATCACAATGGAAGGTTCGTGAATAGGTGCAATATCATATGCCTGAGATGTGATGAGATGTGCTGGAACATTCTCACGTCCACAGGCTTCTAACAAACGACAGTTCCCAACTTCCTAAGGAATGCTTCGTTGATCGAATAAGCAAAAGAGGCAAGCCAATCAAGCAATGGCCTGGCCTGCATCATTAATCATTCATTGGTTTAGAAGCACTTGAAATTAAAGGTCGTTTGGTTGCTATGTTTTTTTTTTAACCAAGAAAGATGCTTTTTAGAAGACATTGAGGTTGCGTTTGATGCATTACCAATAATCTAGATGGTAAGATGGATTAGCAGTAATGTTGATTACTATCCTTGATATGCAAAGATAATGCTATAATAATATTGATTAACGTGTTGTGTTTGGTATGACAAACAGATTACCATTTATATAATATCAAATTTTAAAATATTTCTAAATTAAATTTATTAAAAATTTATATTATTATATATTTGATTTTTAAAAAATATATTTATAAATGATAATGTTTAAAAAATTATATTTATAAATGATATTTGAAGGCCGATGAGGATGCAAGGCCGCGTTTGAAGACAACCGTGAAGCCACGTTCGATTCCGCGCGAAAGAGGTGTAGATCGAAATCTTCGGACAATGAAGGTAGATCGAAGTTCGGTATAAGAGAATGCAAGTAGAGAGATCAAAGGAAATAAAGCAATCTTTTCAAAAAAAAAATATGAAATTACCATATTTCTAATAATATGAATAATCATCCTTTCCTATGGTAATTTGGATTACCCATCAGCGATAATACGATTACACTAGTAATTCGAATTACCACTACAAATTAATAAGGTAATTGGATTATCACTACAAATAGATAGTCATTCAAAATACCTGATCGATCCATTTTAAATTACCAATAATCTGAATAGATAGATTACCTATATTTTTTAAAATACATACTAAATATAATTATTTGATCAATCTATTTTAAATTACCGATAATCTAGCTAGATAGATTATTTGTTGCCAAACATCCTCTGAAAGTGCTCTTATTTGTATGACCACCTATGCCGATTTGTGGTCCAAATATTCATGAGTGGTATATATTCCTGGCACCAAGCGATAATCTGTCAACTCCCTTCGGCAGCTACGGTCACACGGCAGAACCTCCCGTCACTCACAGCCAGCATGCGCCCCCAGGCATCCAAAGTCCGTGCTCACAGTGGGCAAGTAGTTTCTCTCTGTTTCTGAAAAGCTATGGTGCCGATTATTGCTCTTAAACATTCAATTTATGCTTTACAAGCTAAGTATTCATGCAAAACATTTTTATCTGATCAGACTAAAATAAAATTGCAGTGATTAAAGAACCAAATAGACAATTATAAAATACGATGCACCAAGTAATAATAATTGCACGGACGAAAAAGACTCAGATGTTAAAATGAATAAATTAAAGAACTCAAATGGTGAAGTATGTAATAAGTCGCAGAGCGATAATATTTGCAAAAATTAGAACGCCTGAGATATTAAAATGGGATAGCAGCCCGAGAGAAGACAAATTGTATTACGATCACCCATCAGTCAGGGTAAATTCACCTTGGCATCATAGCGTTCATTGTTCAACAACGAAGGCAAAATTCAAAGCATGGAAAATTCAAAGCATTGAGAATGGCTGATGAATATAAGAATAGCCACTTCATCCCACCATTCATGGGTAAATTTATTTTCAACTCATCTGTTTTCTTTAGTTCATCACGATGAAATGCAAAAATTGCCGATAAAAAAAAAAAGGAAGGTCTTTGCACCGGGGAAAAAGTGAAGGTCTTCCGCAGGAAAGATTCTATCAGGGGGTGGAGAAGCTAAACTGTATGCCGGTCTTTCCACGGTCATGCTCAAACTGTTTCAGAATATAACAGTAATTTATCTGAAAGTAAAAGCCACATTAGTTAGGAAACAGAAAATTCATTCTTTTTAGTTTGGTTAAAATTTGGATTGATATGTTTTGTGGACAAACCTCCATACGGAACAGTTTTGTGGGAAATATTATCCCGACTCCTGCAGAGCTTCTAAACGACTCCCCAAAGTTCCGAATTGAGAAATCCTTGAACTTGTTCTCTGTCAATTTAGCGAGATTACCAGCATTGATAAATGCATGACCATGTATTCCAGACTCTCTGAACAGTTTTAAGGGTAGGTCAAATGAAAGATCAGCAAAGGCAGTGACTGCAAAGTCACCTCCCACAACATCCCTTCCAGGAGAGGCAGAGGAATCATCTTTATCAGATTTGCTGGGGATAAACCTCCGTGAATCAGTTGGACCTAATCCTCTTGTTGGGAACCCTAACAATGAGATGGGCCCACCCAAGTTACAAACGAGAGAAGAATGGCCACCCATGTAGAACCGCTCAGGCAACGGTGAGGGCAGGTCCATAAATCCCCTTCCCCATGGCAGAACAACGCCTGCTGCAACTCCAATATTGAGAGCAGAGTTATAAAATCCCAAGGGAAAAGCCCCACGAAGATCGAAGTCCTGTTTCAAAGTACGAAGAGAACAGATTATTGAGATGCAATTTCTGTTTCATTGAGATTAATAGCATTTATTATCAGTTGAATTCATTAAGAGCTGCTTGAAATATATGGCATTATTCACTTAATTGATGAATGAATACAACATAAAAATTGTAGCATAAAATAATATTTGAGCCAGCAGACAGTCCACCAAGAGAGTGAATGATTTAAGCCAATTAGTCACCCTACTACCACAAGAGCAGGAAACATTTTCCAAGAGACCAAGCCTAAGACTAGTCCCCTCCCTCTCTCTCAACAATCAAATCTGTTAAGACGGATTCATAAGCTAGCTTTGGGTCTGAAATCAAACTAAACATTCTCCTGCAAACTACAGGAGCCATCAGAAATGGGAAAAATGCAGTCCTTTAACCCGGTCCTCCATTACAATTCAAAAAGAACAACATTACAAGATCGTTGCTGATCTATTGAAACTAGACAAATAGTTCATTTCTGTATAATGCGTCTTTAGATATATTCTTTGCCTCATTATCCAAATCCTCCCATTATATATCATGAGAACGAGAGGTTCATTTCATCTAAGCCTTTTGAACTGCCTAACAACCCCTGCCCCTACCACAAAACAACGCATTTAACACCAAGGCTCTGAACCCAAGTAACACAGACCAAACCACTCAGGTGGCTGGGTAACAGTTCCTTGGTTTGGCCAGTGGCCACAGGTCAACCATGGGTCAATCAGAGGCCAAATATATTAGTGATGAAATCCCAAATCACTCCACCTCTAATTGATTCACATCCCATAGACTGCCCTTGTCTCTGTTGTTGACCATCTCTCTGCTGTGCAGCTGACTCCAGCATGCCAATGCAGTCCCGCCCTTCACCTTTACCATCCCTCCATTCCTCCAATGCCAACTCAAGCACGGTTCTGGCTTGAAAAAGCCCTACACTGTCCATCACGTCACTGTTGCCATCCTCCATTACTCCAAAATCTCCTACTCAATCCTCAATAGCAGTCCTTCTCCCCACCGAGCCCTGATTGCTATCCCTCACCTCTTCCATTGTCATCCTTTCCTCACCCACTACAGTTTTAAGGCTCTGCCATCAACCGTCTTTCATCCAAGCTCTGGTTTGGTGATATGCTGCAACCACCATGTGACGAATGCAAGCAAGGTAGGCAGGGCTTGGCCATCTAAACAGGCTATTTTGAACAGCCAGACACCTTGATCAATGGTCTGAACTGGTTTTGACCATTTCCTGGTTTATACATGGTCTTGGCAGTATTTTGTTTCTGGGAATGGGTTGACAGGTCGACCTGGTATAGCACCATGACCTAACCCATCATTCTGCTTGTTTCTTTACTTTGTGACCAGAAACTATCTCATGTTCCAAGTTTGAAATGAACCTTTTTCTATGTCCCAGTCCACAATGTCTTTCAAATTGTTTCATCTGTCTCACCATCTCAGATTATTTACTCAAACTATCTTCTACTAAACTGCTACTAATTTCTTCTAATGCTAGAATGTTTTGCAGTTTTCTAGCAGCTTAAGAAGGTCAGGAATTAATCGTATTATAAAGACTTCAAATCCTGCCATATCTATTTTCTGGTCATGAATTTTCTTGCTTGTCTACTCTAAGCAAAGATGAGAAATGCAGGCTCATGTGAAAACATGAACTCTTTGGTCAACAAGAATGTGATATTCAACCTGTCATCTTCAGCATTTTACCTTCCCTCATAGCTAGAACTCTTACATGTCTTAAACTCTTTTTGACATATATGTTTCCTTCTAATTTTATCTGTGCATCATTTAATTTATTGCTTCACTTTCATCTTCCTTTGAGAATACTTGTTGTAATAAGGTTGAGCTCTTAGTGGAAGAGTAGATTTTAATCATATAAAGAGTAGCTGTAATATATTTTGAGGAAAAGGAGAATGAAGGACAAAAATAAAACCAACGCTAGATTTTGATTATATAATCCTTTATGTATGCCAGTTATCAAATTGTTTTTTTCGTTGCAAGGAGACAGACACGCACACTATAGTTACTCAGGTCCAAATTTCCAGGGATACAACATGCCACCACTTAAGAATCAAACACTTTGGTTGCTAAGTAGAGGGATGTGACCACTAGGGCCAGTACTAGTTCCAGCAGTTATCCAATTATTAACTATAGGAAAATAAAGTCTGAGGAGAGCACTCTTTTACCTTGGCACATTAGCATATCAAAGTAGGCAGGTGTGACAAAGGTGTAATGCTCATCTCAAATAGAGGTTCGCATCAGTCACATGTCCATGTGAAATAGAAAGAAGTTTCTTGGATAGAAATGAATGCAGACCAGGAATACTTGGACACAATTTGTGTTTTAAGAAGTACACAAACTCGTAAAATATAAGGAGATACAATAAAACTCACAAAAGCATGTCAAGCATGGGACCGAACCTTGGATTATGACAAGGATGGGGCCTAGATAGACCTTTGCTTGGAGGCATACCCATCCCATGGACTGCTTTGATAATTGACTTGGATTATTCCTAATAGTCCAAGGTGAAAACCATGGATTCATTCTAAAGAGTAATTCTGTTATTAAACTTCCCAACTTGAATGTTTGACCTCTGCTTCATTATTAGGTCGATTCGTGCACAGGTGCTCTCTTATATCACAGTGTCGCTAGAGCACTTTGAGTTAAAAGGCAAAGCTAAACCTTTATGAACAGACAACTGGACATTTCTTCAAAATAATGGTCGATCACCAACTTCATAACATATAGTTAACATATTCTGCTCATAACAACTGCAAATATTAATACCTACACTGCTATTCATTGATTACTTGACAGCAAACTCACAACAAGCCACTCAAGAGCCTTGGGTATAAGAAAAAAACACAAGAAACATTGATCACTATCATCTAGCTCAGAACTCAATTAGCACGACTATATATAGCAGTGATTCTTGAGAGAATAAACACCAAATTAAGCAAAATCATGCATATCTATATGAACTTTGCAAAACTCAACCATCATGAAAAGGCAACTGCAAGGCAGTACAATTAGAAGGAATTTCATCCTTGACAAATTAACAGGTGCTAACCCAACTACAAGAAGCACATGCACACATCCACAGTAAGAAGTAATTAAGTTATGCCAGTAACTATAGTATCATTCACAGTTAGAGACATCCCAAATAAAAAGCTAGAACATAATCAAAATCAGAAAATTGCTGTCTACGACCCGCATTTAAACAGTAACAAACCTTTGGTCGAACAAGCAAGTTAATTTTACAAGTTTAAACATTGTCAATAGAATTATAGAGAATGTGTAGCCATCAAATTTATCCTAGAAACTTCATTTGAAAAATGAAGAGGAAAAGGTAAAGCACCTTACCTGCCGAATAAACCGTAAACTCTTACTATCTGGTCCAAGACCACCAACATGAGTACTAGACAGAAAAGCATATCCACGAGTCGGTCTCAAAAGTGAATCTCTGTTATCAATTTTATATGAGTATTTTATCGAGGAAAGAAGACTATGTCCTAACAACCTCCTTATTGATTTGGATGCCACGCAAGTTGGATCAGTTAGGTTCCGCCATGTGAAATTGTAAGACAAGTTATGGTGTGTCGTGGAAAGCAAACCAAAAGAAAGGCCCAAAAGTTGTTCTTTATATGATGAGAACTTCAGCCAATCTTGAGAAAGCAATGAAACTCGAGCTGCAAGAGGAGTTGATATTGCTTTGAATCTGGGCAACGACAATCCAGTACTTATCTCTGATGCTTGGTCCCAGCCATAAATGCCAGAAGCATCCCAAATGTCACCATAGCCAAATAAATTTTTTAACTTCAGTGATCCTTCAAGTGACCATGATCTAGCCTGCAAATGCATCCAAAAACAATCATGAAACATGTAAAATGAAAACCATTTTAACATCAAACATGCATCAAGTGAATCTATATTAGAATTCAGCACTGAAAGTCTCCTGCTTCATTTAATAAATACAAACCCTAGAGTGAGAGGCACTGTCAACATGATAAATAGGATTCAGACAGAGAATATTAAAAGTTCCATAAATGTTCATGTGGATGTGAGAAAACAGTGCAAGAAATTTAAGAATTACAACCTGTAAAAATAAGTTAACAATTATTGTTTCAGATAATGTGCTAATATGAAGTAACTATAACTATCTAAATAGGAACATGTATGCGTATATCCATGTGTATGGAACAGCAAAGTGTATCTAGATGAGGAAAGGGTCTTGACAGCAGTGTGGCCCAGCCATGGGACCCGCACCCCACACACCAACGGGAAGGAGGTGGATGTTGACGTGGTTGAGATTGATAAATTGGAAACAAGAAAGAGAGGCACGACCCAGTGAAGAGAACTTGGGCATCCTTTTTGGAGCACCTGCAGAGACAAAGGAAGAGCATGAGGGATACTACAGGTGTCCTAAGAAAGGCACTTCCATGCTTAAGTCAATAAGCAAATTTGGAGGCAGCCAAGGGCCTACTTTATAGCCATGTGCTGGCTGGTGGAGAAAATAGAGTGAAAGATGTGAAGAGAGAAGGTGAGGAGGAGGGGAGAGCCCCTCATGAGAGGGTGTTTAGTCTTACTTTAGCTTGATGGTCCAATGAAGCTTGATAGTCTCATACGGTGGAAGAGGGATCCATCTTTCACTAAGGACAAGCTCTTCATCCTTAGCTGTCTTTCATATCCGGTGACAAAACCAGGCTGCTTATCCAAATCATGTGCCACATTCTCTATTATAATGAGTATGCCTTCTGCACCACGTACTTACTATCATGCGCTGCATTCTTCGCAAGACATGGTTGAATTTGCTAGCCTGCTACAGGGTGTGCGTCTTTGCTGATCAACCACGTGCCATTAGCTGACCTACTAGACATGGGCTTCTATCTTAAAAGGTCAGTGGTCAATAGTCGTTGCTAGAAGGGCAGCCTTGCAATGCCTTATAGAAGACTCACTGAAAGCTGATAAATTCTGCCTCATTACATGCCCTCACTCCTGAGGCCCAAGTAGCCAACTCGAATAAGGGAGTAAACTTGATACCTTGAGAGCCCCTCATTCCTTGAAAGGTATATAGAATGATTAAAGGAGTTTGTAATGGACTTCTTACCTCGTTTGCTAGATCTGACTTATGGTGAGATGTAGGTTCTCAAGCTAAGAGCTCTCATAGGTGGGTCAGCTTTGTCCAAATCATCCTAACCTTGGTGTTGATCTGTCGAGGTTAGAGTTTGAGAGAATGGAAGTGTCAAGTTACCCTTTTATAAAGTTCTCACATCAGGAAGAATCAATGATTGGGCCATTCAAGTATCATGCATGGGGTTATAGCATTGCGATGGTGCTTCCTCGATCTCAAGGTGTGGCATCTACTTGATGGTTATGCCACATTCAATGCCTTTGGATTTGCATCATTTCTCAAAGTGCTTAATTGGACTTAATCTTCGTGTACCTTTGCTTGCCTTGTCGGATTGTGACACATGTACAAAGAGAGCTCTTCTGTCCATTCGATCCATCGACTGGCAGTTGTTTGGACTCTATAAAGGCTATCAAAACATTTTCTTTTCCTCGTTCTTGTCTTTTGTTTTCCTTTTTTGCACTCAGACCCTTGACCTAGGTCTTCTGCCTTCCTTCACCTCCTGATGTTCACTTTGGCCTAGGTACATTTCTATTTCCTTTACCATGGAGTCTTCTCATCATCCATTCAAAGCTTTGGACAAGTTATCCCTGATTTTTAAAGATTGCCTTAGGAAGCTCAAAGATCAATATAGGATTTTGCTGAAGGTGATCCTCATGGCCCCTTTAAGGTAGGCTTCGACTTACGAGCCTCCTAACGGTTGCCTGCGCATTTATTTGGATGTGATGGCCATTAGCCTCGGATTCTCCATCATGGACCTCTAGATGCTTGCCGAAAGTTTGAAATTTCTATTCCATTTGGTCCCAAACTCTTGGTACCTCTTAGTGGGGTATATTGCCTTGCTGAGGAACCAAGGGTATGAAACACTTTACCCTTCCATCCTTTATTCCTTTTTTTTCTTCTAAAATGACATCCAAGCAGCCGAGAGGGGCGTTAGTTTCAAGAAGGGTTTTTGTTTCTTTTGACCTTCCATCCACCATCTACATGTGGAAAAATAAATTGTTCTTCGCCTCATGGCCTATGTTGCACCACATCCATTGAGATTGGCTAGAACCATTAGAGAGTCAAGCCAAACCACCTCGCTTCAATGTTGAAGGGAAGTGATCCCAACCTTATGTAGATTCGGCCATTATGAGATTCTTGATTTCTTCAAAGAGCCAAGCCTGGCATAAGTGGGCTTGGTTGCTCATTTGTCTAAGGGATCTTCATATACAAGAAAGACCCAAGGTATGAGTCTGTAGCTTCAATTCTTTGTCGTCAGCTCTTACTTTAGTGTTGTACTAATTGCTACACTTCTTGTAGAGATGGCCCATCCCCACTTCGGTATGGTGGAAATCAGGGAGGTGCTACAGTGGGGAGGACACAGAGGCAAGGGCCTATTGGAGAGGAGCCATTTGAAGAGTCTGTAAGGCAATCGAATCGAGCATCTCTGCGCCGAAGAGAGCAACGCTCCATGTGAGGGCATCCCTTGGGGCTTCTAAGGCAATTGCCCCTTTTGATGCTCCATGCGATGCTTTGACTCCAAGTCAGTTGGCTTTATGCGCTCCACCTCTGGTGAACCAAGATCCTTTGGCATCTCCTCTAGCTTTGCAATTCAGGTTACCACTGCAGGCTCATGCAGCACTCCAATCCCAGGCCTAGCATTTCTTTCAAGCTCATCTGCATCATCAAGGCCTGAAGGAGAATCTGCATGCCAATCACTTGTGGCTCGCTTGCTTGCCTAGCAAGTTGTGCTACTGTTGGACTGGAGATCCCTTGAGGGTCTTAAAAGCTAAGACTAGATGAAGTCCGCCTTTGTAACCTATATCTAGTCCATGAAGCACATACATATCTTCTTCGAAAGGCTCCTTCTAGCACTCACCTCACCAAGACTTTGCTCGAGGCAGAGGCGTGAAAGAGGAGCATGGAGACCCTTCGTGTCACAGCGAAGAGGGTGGGGGAAAAGTCCGAGGTCTGAGTTCTGAGTGAAGGAACTGGAGAACAAGGTTGAACTAGGGGTGTGTATGGGTCGAATATAGTTGGTTTAGAGAAATATTTATAAGCAAACCAATTTAAATTGGTTTCTTAAAATCGAAACCAAAACCAAACTGGCTGTTCTTATAAACAAAACCAAGAAATTCAGTTTGGTTTTAATTTGATTTATCTGTTTACCTATACCTTCTTTAAATGACCATAAAATTGGTTTTCATAGCAAACTTTATATGATCAAATAGCAGCCCAACCAATCATCATAACGAAAAAAAAAAAAAAAAAACATAGCTCCAACAACACAACCAGATAGGTTGTCCAAATCATGTGTCATATATTGTATCATGATGAGTTTGCTTCCTGCACCACATATTGCTACCATAGGCTGCATTCTTCAAAGGAAATGATTGGCTTTGCCAACCTACTGCAAGGTATGCACATCCTTGCTCATTGGCCAGATGTCCATCATATATGATTGCAATATGTATTTTATGTAGAATGTCCAAGTGTGTTATGCAAATATCTGAAATTTGGCAAGCATATAATGATCTAAGGATGGACAGTACTTAAAAATGTTTAGAACACATTTTCCATATCAGACAAAGTGAATTAACAGTGACCAGGATAATCTAATTGTAAGGATTTCACAAGCACTACACCAATGATATAGGGATATGAGGACCGTAGGAAAATGAACCACAACTATTCAGCTGATGAACCTCTCTGCAGAATTCAATAGCAGAAAACCACACTAGACCCACTAACCAGCTCATAAGAACCATACATCCAAATGGTAATGTCAAATAAGCTGCCAACTTCAACCACATGCTTGATGTTTTCATCTCCCAGCATTCCTTTGTCAGCATACTTAACACCATTTCTGATCCATTTTCTAACAAAAGCACTAAAAGGAAACAAAGTTGATGCTTTCTTAGCCTGTGCTACCAGCGGACCTTACAAGACCTCCTTCTACTAGTTCTTACGCGCGACAGCTCAAAGTTGATGAGATATTGAGAAAATCCAAATGCATTCTAGGGTTTATCTATAAATAAATAAATAAATAAAGCAAAAGTAATTACAAAATGCACAAACCCCTTCAACACTCTCGATCCAAAAGATTATTTCTCACCCGGACGAGGACTCAGTTCAAGAGACACGCTCTATCTTTAAATAATACACTCTGCATAATTTTTTTTAAAACAAAAACAAAGTTCTGATATCGAAAGGCTTTAAAATGCTTTCTTCTAACATAAGAAACCTCATTTCTCCAGCCAACAACGGAAACATCATTTCTCCCATCAATTTCTCCAACCAACAAAGGAAACCTCATCTCACCAACCAATTTCTCCAACCAATCGGCATTGAAGAAAGAAAAAGAAAAGAAAACTCAGCATAATCGCAAACCACCAAATCACATACTTATTATCCAAAAAAAAAGAGCTCGATTCCCACCTCGGGCTTGGTGAAGATGCCAATATCACCGGTGAGTGTCTTGGTCTCCACCACATCGATGATAACATTGGAGGTGCTGGGGAGCTCCGGGGGCCAGCGTCGAGCGTGATTTTGACCGAATCGAAGATCTCCAGCCGGCGGAGACGCTCGTTGGCGGCACCAGCTGCCTTGAGAAGCTCCTGCATCGTGGACGCCGACCTGAAGACCTCGAGCACCTCGGCCTCAATCAGGGAGTCCTTGGTCTTGGTATTCCCCCTGATCACCACATCGTGGACCCGAAGCCTCACGGGTTCGCCCGATAGGCGGCGGAGGAGGCTCTCCATCTTCTCCCTGTCCGAGAGAGGACCGCCGCCGCCTTTTCTCTCTCCTTCTTCCTTCTCCTCTCCTTCGTATTCCTCTTCATCTCCGTTTTCGCCATCTTTTTCTCCTTCTCCTCCTCGACTGCCGTCCTCCTGGGGTTTCTTTTCTTCCTTTTCTTCTTCGGCGGTAGGGTTTTGAGCATTCCCTGAGGGTTCTGCCATGAGAGCAGGGCAAAAAGGAAGAGAGGCCTGTCTTCGAAGAAATGCGGAGGGTTCTTCGAAGAGAGAGCTGGGCTAGACCTTTACGGTGTACGCCGATTGCTGTGGAGTCACGAAAAGGAGCGGCTGAGATCGGTTATGGACTTGTCTGATGAGGACCCATTTGGGTTCGGACCTGAAGCCCATTCAAGCGTTATATTGCCCGTGCCAACATAAAAAATAGTAGGGCATAAAAATAATAGGCCATGCCTTCAGCCCCATCACATCGTAAGTTCGAAACTTTATGATCGAACTAATCCGGTTGTATCCCAATCCCAAAAATAGAAAAAGAAAAAAAAATTCCGGTTCAATCTCAAATGGCAAGTCATTTTATGAATCACGTGGCAGATGCACAGGATCTGTTGAACCACGGACCATTAAAGACGGCCGTGATTTCAGATTAGATATCTCTAGTTTAGTTGAACCCTGAATTGGATAGCATTTTTTGAAAAAAGAAAACATAATTGGATGATATTCGATATGGGTTGAGCCAAGGACTAACTGGGTTAAGAATAGGTAGATAAATTGTGCCAATAGATTATAAATGAATCATATCAATTTTAAAGTATAACAAAAATATATCAATTTAAATATAACTTATTTATTAGTTAGATCAAAAATATAATTTCAAACTCAAATTTGATCCTTGTAATCTATTTAACCTATATAATTCATGTAACTTGTGTGACTCATATAACTTATATAACCTATTCAAAATCATATAACTGTATAAAATCCGTAAAACTCATAAAACATGCGTAACATATTTAATACCAATTTATTTATAAATTAATTATATATTAAAAATCATAATTAAAGCACAAGTAATTTTTTTTTATATTCAAAGAAAAAAAGAAAAATAAGCATAAAATTCTTACATAAAAATATAATAATTATTATAAAATAATAATTAATCACATAATAACATTAACTTAGATAAATAGGTTTGGCAAGCCATATTCGGTTTGACAAGTTGTATTATATGAATCGATCCTTTAATAATTAAGTCAATTTGGAATTAGTAGGCTAACCCATACTTGACTTATTTATTAATCGTGTCTAATAGATCAATCCAATTTTTTACCTGAACCCATTTACGCTCATCTAAACCTACTAACTTCATGTCGAATTGGAGTTGTGTTCACAGAGTGTGTAATGCCTCAAGGTCACTTGCTAGTTCAATTAACCTATTAGTGAGCCAGGTTCACACATCCTTAAAACCTCGAGTATAAGTCAATTGGTTGCAGGTGAACTTGAGTTATAAGCTAGCCAGAATATATTTTGAGTAAGGATCTTGGTGGTGCAAAGATAGTTTAACGCCATAGTGGGATTATACTACCATCTATGGGTAGTTCTTTCCTTTTGTCCATCAACTTTTGTATATTTAGGTCAGCTCTGATATCATTTATAATGATATCAGAGCCAATTAATCTGTTAGTGAGCCAAGTTCGCATAACTTTAAAAACTCGAATGCAAATTAATTAGATCAGCAGATGGGTTTGAGGCATTATTGATTGTATCTAAAATTACCATCCATAACTAAATATGAATTTTGATATAAAATCTCTTCCAAATGTTAACTAATATGAAGACCAAAACTCACCTAGAGTATTCACACACGTTCTAGAAATATGGCTCTTATATAAAAAAAAAAAGGGGGAAAAAAAGTAGAGAAAGAGAGGTTTAAAGATCTCTTATTAAAAAAAAAAGGAAGAGAGAGAAAGAAAGAGAGAGAGAGAGAGAGAGAGGTTTAAAGATTTTTTTCTTTTTTGGTGACCTTGAATGCATAAGTCAGTTCAAAAGAAAATTTGTTTATTTAACTTGAATTTTATGTATGTTTCATGATAGTCAGCTTAGAGTTACAACATAAAACATAAAAATACTAACATGTAAAACTATGAAGATAGTGGATACTATGATTAGAAGAAAAGTAAATATAATATGCTTATAAGAGACTAAATGGATAAGTGAAAGATCTAGAGAAATAGAGAGTATAAGATATAAATTATATTAAACTCAAAAATATAAAAATAGAAATAAAGTAGAAATAATTGTAGACAAGAATTTTAAGGATATGTTGTTAAGGTAATTAGAAAAGAAGATAAGATTATATCATAAAAACTTATTGATGATGCCTGATCACCGGTCTTGAACGTCGAGAGAAGAGGGCTGCTTAATCCTCGATCCCGTGCCTGATCGAACGACCTGCAAAAAGTCCCAAGACTAGAGGGATGCTCCGGTGGAGACCCTCCGACGCTCAAGTCAGTAACTGGGGTCACAGCTAAGGGAGAGCTCAGACTAGCTCTGGGAAGAAAAATGAGTCCTCAGAAAGAGGGGAATCCCTTTCTGGGATTAGGGTAGCGAGCGTATGAGTTGTGTTACCTTGTTCCTGAGTGGACTTACCCTTTTATAAGGGGTTGACTCCTACACGACCATGTGGAATTCCGTGAGAAAGGAATGTCCGCGGGGTTCGTGGGGGTTGCATGAATCTGGACTGGTTAGTAGGTCCTGTCCCAACGGAGAGGGAGAAAAGCGGCGGTTGGTGAGCCACATCCCATCGAAAAGGGAGGAAAAAAGGCGGTTGGTGAGCTACGTCCTATCAATCAGTGGGGCTGACAGGTAGCTAGGTCCAGTCCCATCAGTGGCGTAGCCAGTGGGTAGTTGGGCCTGAGGATGCCAGGCGGTATGGGTCAAAAGGACGGCGGCGAGAACAGCCAGGACCATTCTGGGGCTGGTTGGGACAGCCTTGACCCTCCGAGGGCACCGAGGCCGAGAAGGGCCGACTAGGCCGACCTGAAGATGCCGGGATAGGGACGACCAGGAAAGGTCGGGGCCGACTTGGAGATGCCGGGATCGAGGGGGACCGACCAGGGAAGGTCAGGGCCGACTTGGCAGACTTGGAGGTGCCGGGGCCGAGCGAGGCCGACCAGGGAAGGTCAGGGCCGACTCGGCCGATCTGGAAATGCCGGGGCCGAGCGGGGCCGACCAGGGAAGGTCAGGGCCAACTTGGCCGACTTAGAGATGCCGGGGCCGAGCGGGGCCGACCAGGGAGGGTCAAGGCCAACTTGGCAGACTTGGAGATGCCGGACCCGAGCGGGGCCGACCAGGGAGGGTCGGGGCCGACTTGGAGATGCCGGGGCCGAGCGGGGCCCACCAGGGAGGGTCGAGGCCGGCTTGGCCAACTTGGAGATGCCGGGGCCGAGCGGAGCCGACCAGGGAGGGTCGGGGCTGGCTTGGCCGACTTAGAGATGCGGGGGCCGAGCGGGGCCGACCAAGGAGGGTCGGGGCCGACTTGGCCGACTTGGAGATGCCGGGGCTGAGCGGGGCCGACCAGGGAGGGTCGGGGCTGACTTGGCCGATTTGAAGATGCCGGGGCCGAGTGGAGCCGACCAGGGAAGGCCGACTTGGTTGACTTGGAGATGCCGGGGCCGACTAGGGAAGGTCGGGGCCAACTTGGCCGACTTGGAGATGCTGGGGCCGAGCGAGGCCGATCTGGGAAGGTCGGGGCCGACTCGGCCGATTTGGAGATGTTGAGGCGGGGCCGCCTTAAGATTTTTATTTTTCATAATTGCCCTTGTAGCTACGTCAGCCACATCAGATGCCCCCTCACCCCTAATCGTGAAGGGCCACGCGCCCGCTGCCCTTTGGGCGAGAGGGGCACGAAAATTCAAAAAATGATTGCTCTTTAGTGCACTTTTAATAGCTTGGTGAGCTGGCATATCGTCCCGAGACAGTGTCACTTCTAAAATCTTCCATAATCATGCGGTAGGTGGGAGCTGACATTAGCGCCGGACGCTTCGAAGAGGAAGCCCATTGGGGGAATGGAAAAAGGTAAAGGCCATCATCGCTTCTCCGTTTTCTATGCCCCGCGATTGGTCGAGGATCACGCTCCTTGGGGCGAATCGAGGCAGCACGTCTCAGGCGCAGGCGAGATTTTCGGTGGACAGCTCGTGGCGCAATAGGAGAGCGCCACGTGGCGAGGCCTCGATTATCGCTGTTTGGAGATGGGGGTATAAAAGCGCCCCAAGGGCTTGGGGAAAGCTTTTACATTGCCATCGCCTTCTTCCAGCTTTCCTTCTCCTGAATTCTTCTGTAACCTGAGCCTCATTTCGCCTTCAAATTTCCTTTGATTTCCAGATTAGTTTCATCCTTCATTTTTACCCATGGACCGTCGTGCCGTTAGGGAGGGTAAGAGGCTTGTAACAGAGTCTTCCCATTCCGATAGTGAAGGCCAAACCTCCTTAACTCGTTAGGTGCCTCGGCCAGTGAGTGAAATCGTCATCCGCGGTCAACCGATGGTGACCGGGCCTCCAACCATCTCAACCTCCCCTATTAGGGTAGTTCCTGTGTCCTCTCACCATCCGGGACAACCTTCGGCGATGAGTTCTGATCTAGCAGGTCCGTCAGGAGTAGCCTCAACCGTGACCCCTGAGGATGTAGAGGCCATTAGGGTTAAGTACCAAGTTCCCAGTTTTATTCATCTATCCGCACCAGGGCCCGAAGATAGAGTGACCTCTACCTACCCCGATCGGGTCGCTCTGTATGAGGAATTTTTCTGGTGCGGGCTGCATCTTCCTCTCCACCCCTTTTTCCTAAATCTTTTAGATAGGTATAGGCTAGTACTGGTGCAGTTGACTCCGAACTCGATTCGGATCATTTGTGCCTTTGTCATTCTTTGTTGTTTCCAGGAGGCCCGGTCGGGGCTATCACTGTTCTGGGCTTTCTATAAGCTCCGCCGCCAAGGTGAGGGGGCCTGGTGGGCTTTCACCGCCAGGCCGGGTAGGGCCTTCCCCCTAGGTCTTCTGTCCAAAATTAGGGTATGGAAACCCCGTTTCCTTTTTGCCCATGTCGAGGGGGTGAGGACCGATTGGGTAGAGCCAGACACCAGCTCCAATGATAATGCCACCGTGTGGGAGAGAGATAGGGAACTCTTCACCCAATTGTCCAACTGCCAAATCCCTGGCTACAAGGAACTCCTGTCCAAGGAGAACCTGATAGAAGCCGAGTTGGCCACGATAGTTGATGCGCATGACGCCCGATTCCTTATGTCTTGACCGAAAAATTACTATACACTGTTGCTAACACTTCTTGCCTTTGGATGCAGCAATGAAGTTTTCCGCCGGTGAGTTTGAAGCCGCCTTGAAGCAAAATAGGCCGGCAGCCAGGGAAACGTCAAGGCCGGCGAAGAAAGCTCGAAGGAAGGAGCGGGCTGAGACGGCTCAAGCCACTGAAGTCCCTAAGGCTCCAATGCCTGCAGAGGAGCCAGCTGAGGAAGCGCCGGTTGTAGAAGTGGTCCCGAGGCCGGCCGGGACCGAGATAGAGGAGGGAGAGATTCCGGTCACCACCAAAGCCACCGTGGTGATTGTGGATCTCGAGGAGGAAGCCCCTGCCGCCGCCGCCGTGCCCGAGGCGGGGCAGGTTATAGTTGCCGTCAGCCCTCCGGCTGTTGCCGAGCCGGAGATGGAGAGTGCTCCCCCAACTGCCGAAGAGGGGGAGCTAGTCGCCAGAAGGTCCAAAGCTGGGACGGAGGCGACCGAGAAGCGGAGGGATGAGCCGGGGAGCTCATCCCAAAAATCAGCGCGCCGCCCGACTCGCCCTCGGGCTGAAGGGCCGCAGGAGAAGACGGCGTGGCCAGCACCCACGCTTGGCTCGATGGCAGACGCCGGGCGGGCCACCTGTCTTTTGTTGAAGTTTTGGACTGCCGAGTCTGAGGAGGAGATGCGGGGGATGAGTCACTCCGCGCTCCTAGACATGGTGATGGTCTCCGTTATCCAGGTAACCCTTTGAGTTCTTTTCGTTTTCAGATGTGTCGTCCGATATCTCTGTCTTCTAGTGGTTAACATATTCCTTTGCTGCAGATGGCCAATGGTGCAATCGCCTTACGTGAGGCGATGTCTCACTCAGTGGACGCGCTCATAAAGTCCATGGCGCGGGCCGACAAATATAAGAAGGAGAGCATAGTGCAGTCCCAGAGCCTTGCTCGACTTCACCAGGAGGCCAAGGCCCGGGAGGAGAACCTGGGCGGCTGAATAAGGGAGGCAGAGTGCCGTGCCGAAGCCGAGAGTGGTTGGGCATCTTCGGCGGAGGCCAAATTGGAGTTGGTCTCGGACCGGCTGAAGGCTGCCGTGGCGCAGAATGAGGAGCTGGTCCGCCAGCTTCAATGCGCCGAGAGGGAGGCTGGGGCAGCGCAAGATGAGGCCCGGGCTGCCGCAGAGAGAGCCGCCGCCACGGAGAAGGCGGCGGTTGAGGCGAGCCACGAGAAGGCTGGGGCTGTGGCCTACGCAGACGAGGCCAACGCACGAACCGAAGAAGCCGAGGGCCGAGCCAGGGAGGCCAGGGCGCAAGCCCAGGAGGCCAAGGCTAGGGCACAACGAGCTGAGGCCGAGGTGGGGTAGGCCGTCTCCAACTACAAGTCCTCACCGGAGTTCGGGAAGGAGGTCCTTGAGTCCAGTCTCGATGCTTACGTCAAGGGCTTCGAGATGTGCAAGACTAAGGTGTCCGCGGCTCTTAAAATTGACATTGCCGAGCTCGAGGGGATCCGACCCGGGGAAGCTGACGAGGAGCCGGCGGAGGAAGAGGACGACGAGGGAGAGCCGGGCCCAAACGAGCCCTGACCAGCTGTTGTTTCTTTTCTCTTTTCCTTTTTGCAACCGGCCTCAGGCCAAATTTTGTACTTCATTTTTATTGTTCAATGAAGAAAAGCTTTTTATGAAGATGCTTTTGTACTTTGTCTTGTTTGTTTCTTCTTTCCTCTAGGCCAAATCATTTTGTTGTGCGACTAACAATAAGACGGGTCCCGTACCTATTGATGAGAGGGGACCTTTCTTTTGAGATGCTCTTTGGCTTTGAGCGTTGCGCATGTGATAATGTCGTGGCCAAACTGTTGCATCAGGTTGGCCTATGTTGAAATGCGTCTTCGAGGTATAAGCCAGCCGCGTAGGAGGTTACTTAAAATTCCTTGAGCTGTCGCAGGCCGTTTGAAGGGAGATTCGTCTGCGCTCGAATATTCTAAGGACTTAGAACAATCCAAGGGCAACTTAGCATCGAGATTGGCTTGAGGGTGCCGGGGGCTGAGTGGGGCTTGACCGGGGAAGGTCTAGGCCGACTCGGCTGACCTTGGAGACGTTGGGGCCGAGTGGGATCGACCAGGGTGGTCGAGGCCGACTCGGCAGACTTGGAGACCGTAAGGGTCGGCGAGCAGTTCTAGAACCATCTCGGGGATTTATCTGCTGTCCGAGGGGTGACTCAGCGGGTACAGAGCCTTTAGGGTCTTAACCGCCTCGGGGGCACCTCCATGCCGGGGCCGACTGGTGTCCCGTAGGCTGTGATGCTGGCAAGCTCCTTTAGAACCACTTCGGGGGTTTGTGTGCCGTCCGAAGGGTGACTCGACCGGGTATGGAGCCTTTAGGGTCTTAACCACCTCAGGGGCACCTCCGTGCCAGGGCCGAGTAGTGTCCCATGGGCCGCGATGCCGGTGAACTCCTTTAGAACCACTTCGGGGGTTTGTATGCTGCTCGAAGGGTGACTCGGCGGGTATGGAGCCATTAGGGTCTTAACTGCCTTGGGGGCACCTCTGTGCCAGGGCCGAGTGGTATCCCATGGGCCATGATACTGGCGAGCTCCTTTAGAACCACTTCGGGGGTTTGTGTGCTGCCCGAAGGATGACTCGGTGGGTACGGAGCCTTTAGGGTCTTAACCGCCTCGGGGGCACCTCCGTGCCGAGGCCGAGTGGTGTCCCATAGGCCGTGATGCCGACGAACTCCTTTAGAACCACTTCGGGGGTTTGTGTACTGCCCGAAGGGCGACTCGATCGGGTACGGAGCCTTTAGGGTCTTAACCACCTCGGGGGCATCTCCGTGCCGGGGCCGAGTGGTGTCCCATGGGCCACGATGCCGACGAGCTCCTTTAGAACAACTTCGGGGGTTTGTGTGCCGCCCGAAGGGCGACTCGGCGAGTACGAAGCCTTTAGGGTCTTAACCACCTCGGGGGTACCTCCATGTCGGGGCCGAGTGGCGTCCCGTGGGCTGTGATACCGGCGAGCTTCTTTAGAACCACTTCGAGGGTTTATGTGCCACCCGAAGGGTGACTCAGCGGGTACAAAGCCTTTAGGGTCTTAACCGCCTCGGGGGCACCTCCGTGCCGAGGCCAAGTGGTGTCCCATGGGCCGCGATGCCAGTGAGCTCCTTTAGAACCACTTTGGGGGTTTGTGTGCCACCCGAAGGGCGACTCGACGGGTACGGAGCCTTTACGGTCTTAACCGCCTTGGGGGCACCTCCATGCTAGGGCCGAGTGGTGTCTCATGGGCCACGATGCCAGCGAGCTCCTTTAGAACCATTTCAGGGGTTTGTATGCCACCCGAAGGGCGACTCGGCAGGTACGGAGCCTTTAGGGTCTTAACCGCCTCAGGGGCATCTCCGTGCCGGGGCCGAGTGGTGTCCCATGGGCCGCGATGCCGGCGAGCTCCTTTTGCGAGATCTGATCCTTGAATGCAAGGGAGAACATGCTGTGGTGTTGGAAGGGACCTCTTTATTGCTCATACTCTGGGGGATACATCATTGATAATATTGGCAGAGATTATCCGCATTCCAGGTACGTGGAATGGGTCATCCATTGAGCTCTTCTAGTCTATATGCCCCCCGGTGGAGTGTCTCGGTGATACGATAAGGACCCTCCCAGTTGTGGGACAGTTTGCCCCCCTCCATAGGTTTAGATACCTCAGCCTTTCTTAAAACCAAATCTCCATAGCGAAAGACCTTAGGATGAACTCGGGCGTTGTAGTACTTGGCTACCCGTTGATGGAAAGTCGCCATACGCAGCCTTGCCCGGTCATGTGCTTCATCGATAAAGTCCAGGTTGGCTCGTATCAATGTGGAATTGTCTTCCTCATTGAAGGACTCCACGCGCGGACTGGGCAGTCCGATCTCAACAAGGATGACGGCCTCGGATCCGAAGATAAGACTGAAGGAAGTCTCTCCCGTCGGGGCTCTAGGGGTCGTGTGGTAAGCCCATATCATGCTGGGGAGCTCCTTCACCCATCGACCCTTGGATCCATCTAGCCGAGTCCTGAGCCCTCTGAGAATGGTGCGGTTCATGACCTCGACCTCCTTGTTGGTCTGGGGGTAGCCGACAGAGGTGAATCGATGGCAAATACCCAGCTCATTGTAGAAAGTCTTGAATGCATCATTGTTGAACTGGCGGTCGTTGTCCGTGACGAGAGTGTGAGGTAGGCCAAAGCGGCATATGATTGACTTCCAGAAGAAGGCTTTGACTTTACTCTCGGTGATCTTAGCCAGTGCCTCAACCTCGACCCACTTGGTGAAGTAGTCGATGGCGACTAGCAGCAATCTCCACTATCCTGAGGCTGGGGGGAATGGCCCAAGGATGTCCATTCCCCACTGAGCGAAGGGCCAAAGGGCTGAGAGCGGGTTGAGCAGTGTAGACGGTTGATGTTGGATGTGTGTGTGGCGCTGGTAGCCATCGCACTTCTGAACTAGCTTGGCAGTGTCCTTCCTCATGGTAAGCCAGAAATATCCCTGACGGAGGGCCTTCTAGGCCAGGGACCTGCCCCCCAGGTGGTTTCCGCAGATGCCTTCATGGATTTCTCTGAGGATGTAGTCGGCGTCGGCAGGTCCTACACACTTGAGTAAAGGGTAGGAGAACGACCTTCTATACAGGCGTCCGTCTAGGAGGACGAATTTGGAAGCCCTCCACTTGAGCAGCTTGGTCTCATTGCGATCATCAGGGAGGGTGCCGTCAGTGAGATAGCGGACATAGGCATCCATCCATGTAGGCTCTTGGGTGAGCGGAAGGACTTCCTCACCATCTTCTATCCTGGGCCTTTCTAGGTACTCAATGTAGGCATCCCTTGCAATGTCATCGGCGGAGGTAGCTAAGCGAGAGAGGATGCCGGCCTTGGCGTTCTCACTCCGGGGAATATAACTGATGCTGAAATAAGATAACGGGGAGACCAAGAGCCGAACCTTGCCCAGGTATTGAGTCATGGCGAGGTCACGCGCCTCGTACTCTCCGTTGATTTGTCCGGAGACGAGTTGCAAGTCGGTAAAAGCTCTGAGATGCCTTATTCCCAACTCCTGGGCTAGCCTTAATCCTGCTAGCAAGGCCTCATACTCGGCCTGATTGTTGGTGGCTTTGAATATAAACCGTAGGGCGCATTCTGCTCTCTCTCCATTCGGTCTAGTGAGAATGAGACCGGCACCGCTTCCCTGAGAGTTTGACGTGCCGTCCACATAGAGGATCCAGGTTTCTCCATCACTCAGCTCGAGCTCATGCCGCTCCACGGAAACCTCCCTGGTGTCCTTGTCCGTCCAAGGGCACTTGACCAGGAAATCAGCCAGGACTTGGGACTTCAAGGCTGGCCGCGCTTGGAAGGAGAGGTCAAATTCTCCTAGCTTGATGGCCCACTTGGAGAGTCGGCCTGAGGTGTCCGGACGGGTCATGATGGCTCGAAGGGGCTGGTCCATGAGCACCATAATGGGATGGGCTTGGAAATATGGGCGGAGACACTGGACGGAGACGATCAGGGCAAAAATAATTTTCTCTATTCTGGAGTATCTGGCCTCTGCATTATGAAGCACCTTGCTCACGTAATAAACAGGCCTCAGGGTTCCGTCAGCATCGAGACGCACCAAGACTGAGCTAATGGCTTCCGAAGAAGTAGCTAGGTAGAGGAAGAGACTTTCCCCGTCCCTTGGCTTGGACAAGAGCGACGGAGAAGACAGAAACACCTTCAGGCCATCGAAGGCTCTATGGTAGTCGTCCGTCCACTCGAAGCGATTTACTTTCCGCAATGCCTTGAAGAAGGGCAAGCATTTCTCGGCTAATTTGGAGAGGAAATGACTTAGAGCCGCCACCCTCCCTGTTAGTCGATGTACTTCCTTCTTGCTGGATGGTGGCCTCATGTCGAGGATGGCGCTAATCTTCTTTGGGTTCGCCTCGATCCCCCGCTAAGTCACCATAAAACCTAGGAACTTGCCTATCGTGACTCCGAAGGCGCATTTCTTAGGATTCAGCTTGACCTGGAAGTAGCGGAAGTTGCTGAAAGTTTCCTCCAGATCGAAAACATAATCAGAAGCGCGGACGCTCTTGGTCAGCATGTCATCCATGTAGACTTTCATATTCCGACCTAGCTGATCCTGAAACACCCTGTTCATCAACCTTTGATAGGTCGCCCCCGCGTTCTTGAGACCGAAGGGCATCACTTTGTAGCAATAAATTCTCTTTTTTGTCACAAAGGATGTGTGCTCTTCATCGCTGGGGTCCATCCTTATTTGATTATATCCAGAGAAGGCGTCCATGAAGCTGAGGAGCTCGTGGCCGGAGGTGGAATCTACCAGTTGGTCTATCCTTGGCAGGGGAAAATTATCTTTCGGACATGCCTTGTTGAGGTCGGCGAAGTCGATGCAAATTCTTCAGCTCCCATTCACCTTTCGCACCATGACCACGTTAGCCAACCAGCTAAGGTAATGCGCCTCTCGGATGTGGCCGACACCGAGCAGTTTGTTAATCTCCTCGTCGATGGCCTTTTACCGTTCGGGAGCGAAACTCCTCTTCCTCTGGTGGATTGGATGGTGCTTCGGGTTGATGTTGAACTTGTGGGTGATTACTTCTGGAGGGATGCCGGGCATGTCAGACGCTGACCAAGTGAAAATGTCTGAGTTGGCCTACAGGAAGGTTAGGAGGCGATCGCGATCCTCCGGGGGGAGGAGTCCACCGATGCGCACGGTCTTCGCCGGATCGTCCCCAAGGGGAAAGGTTAGGAGGTGCTCGGCCGGCTCCCCTCTCCTGTCGGACTCCCTGGGGTCAGGTGCTTCTGGGATCGGCTCAGCCTCCAAGGGGCTTGGCGCCATGTGATAGCAGGGCAGAACTGAGCCGATCTTGCCTTTCATCTCCCCAACTCCTCCGTTAGTAGGGAACTGCACTAACAGGTGCCGTGTGGAGATAACCGCATCCGATAGATTTAAGCCTGGGCACCCAAGAATGGCATTGTATGCCAAGGGGATCCGTACAACCAAGAACTTCATGATCACTGTGCTTTGGCATGGCGGTGTTCTGGCTATCACAGGCAAAGATATCTCGCCCTCAACCCTTACTGAATCTCCGGTGAATCCGACCAAAGGGGTTGCTACAGGCTGAAGAGAGTCTAGAGATAATCCCATCCGAATAAAAGTGTCATAAGTAAGGATGTCAGCTGAGCTGCCACTATCAACCAATATCCTTTTTACAGGGTGCTTGGCAATCGTCATAGATACGGCGATGCCTTCATTGTTTACATTCTCAATGTTCACTGGTCCCCCCCCCCAAGAACTACATTACCCGGCGCCTCCTCTTCTCTCGGTCGCTTAGATGCGGAAGCTGCTCCCCAGGACACCATTCCAACTATCCGCTCGGTGGGGGTGTTGTCGACAGTGGCCTGAGCGGGCGGGGGTCCCATGAGTGCCGGCAATGGTTGCGGCGCCTTCTGAACATACTTTCCGAGGTAGCCCTGCTCTATGAGCTCCTCGATGGCTCGCTTCAGGCTGAAGCAGCTGTCAGTGTCGTGACCGTAATCCTGATGGAATTGGCAGTAATGGCTCTTGTCGCAGGAAGAACCTTTCTTCATAGGAGGAGGGCGCTGGAGATAAGGCTCGCCCTCGATTTCCATCAGGATGTGAGATCGAGGGGCAAGGAGAGGCATGAGCATGCTCTCGTCGGGGATGGGGGCTTCAACGCCTGTTGTCGGATCGGCGAGGCGGGTCAGGCCGCCGATGGCGAGGGGGCCCGCTTAGCTCTGGGCAAGCAGGTTTGTGGCTGGAGCTTCTTGAGGACTCTTAGCGGGTGAGGTCGGCCTCATCCACACGAATGTACTTCTGTGCTCGGAGGAGGAGGTCGAAGTAGGAACTCGGGGGCTTCTTGTTTAGAGAGAAGGTGAAGTGGGACGGGAGGAGTCCCTGCTTCAGCGCCAGCATCGTCACCGCATCGTCGAGGTGATAAACTTTGAGGGCGGCGGTCTTGAACCGGGACACAAAGTCCCGCAGCGATTCTTCCTCCTTCTGGCGCACGGAGAAGAGGCTGGCCGTGACCCTCAGGATCTACCGGCAGGCATCGAAATGTGCCAGAAAGGCCCTTTCCAGCTCTCGAAAGGAATCAATGCTGTGGGGGGACAGGCGCGAGTGCCATGCACGAGCGGATTTCCGTAGAGTAGCAGGGAAAGCCTTGCAGAGAAGGGCGTCTGACGCACCCTGAACTTGCATCATGGATTTGTAGCTCTCGAGATGGTCGAGAGGATTCATCGTATCATCATACGGATCTATCTGGGGGAATCGGAATCTAGAGGGGACATGCTCCTCTAGTATTCGGCGAGTATAAGGAGGACGGGTGTCATATTACTCCTCCGGCTGGTTGTTGATCTTCCTGGCGAGCTCGTCCAGTCGCCGGTTGTACTCGTCCAGGCGCTCCTCCGTCTGGCGGCTGATCGTTGAGGCCCTCCGAGGCAGCTCGAAGGATGAAGAAGAGGAGGACGAAGAAGAAGGAGACGGACGCGGAAGGTGGGATTTCCACTTTGGTTCCTCCTAGCAGGGCGGCTCTGGAGGAAACCTGCTCGGGCCACAATCTGGAGATCGCGGCCGCTTGGGGGGCTCACGGCAGGGATTCCTTGGAGAAGCCTGGCGACGACCGGCCTCTCGCTGAGGAGAGCCTCCCCTTGCAGACTGTTGACTAGCCGGGGGAGCGGTCTGATGCTGAGTGGCCATGGACTGCTGCTGCTGGAGCCCATGGACCATGGCGGTGAGGGTCTGAACTTGCCGAGTAAGAGTTGCCAGCTGCTTTGCAGCCGGGGCAGCCACTTCCAGTTGAGGGGAAGCAACGGGAGGATCAGCGGCTGGGAGGTTGGTCTCCTGCTGCTTAGCTGGGGGAAGATGCCCCCCGGGGTGACTGACTGAGGCATCCTAAGCTCGTGTCATCACCATTGTTGGGAGAGGAAGAGAAAGAGAAGTAAATTGTAGGGTTTGGGCCTTCTTTGCTTGCCTTCGCCCCTTCCTGGCGCGCCAATCTGATGATGCCTGATCACCGGTCTTGAACGTCGAAAGAAGAGGGCTGCTTAATCCTCAGTCCCGCGCCTGATCGGACACCTGCAAAAAGTCCCAAGATCGAAGGGATGCTCCGGTGGGGACCCTCCGATGCTCAAGTCAGTAACCGGGGTCACAGCTGAGGGAGAGCTCAAACTAGCTCTGGTGAGAAAAATAAGTCCTCAAAAAGAGGGGAATCCCTTTCTGGGTATTAGGGTAGCGAGCGTATGAGTTGCGTTATCTTGTTCCTAAGTGGACTTACACTTTTATAAGGGGTTGACTCCTGCACGACCATGTGGAGTTCCGTGAGAAAAGAATGTCTGTAGGGTTCGTGGGGGTTGCGTGAATCTGGGCTGGTTGGTGGGTCCTGTCCCATCGGAGAGGAAGAAAAGCGGCGGTTTGTGAGCCACGTCCCATCGAAAAGAGGGGAAAATGGCGGTTGGTGAGCTACATCCCATCAGTCAGTGGGGCTGATAGGTAGCTAGGTCCAGTCCCATCAGCGGCGTGGCCAGTGGGTAGTTGGGCCTGAGGATGCCAGGCAGTGCGGGTCTGAAGGACGGTGGCGAGAACAGCCAGGACCGTTCTAGGGCTGGTTGGGACAGCCTTGACCCCCCGGAGGGCATCGAGGCCAAGGAGGGCCGACTAGGCCGACCTGAAGATGCCGGGGCGGGGCCGACTAGGGAAGGTCAGGGCCGACTTGAAGATGCCGAGATCGAGGGGGGCCGACCAGGGAAGGTTGGGCTGACTTGGAGGTGCCGGGGCAGAGTTGGGCCGACCAGGGAAGGTCGGGGCCGACTCGGCCGATCTGGAGATGCCAGGGCCAAGCGGGGCCGACTTGGCTGACTTGAAGATGCCGGGGCCGACCAGGGAGGGTCAGGGCCGACTTGGCTGACTTGGAGATGCCAGGACCGAGCGGGGCCGACCAGGGAGGGTCGGGGCCGAGCGGGGCCGACCAGGGAGGGTCGGGGCCGACTTGGCCGACTTGGAGATGCAGGGGCCGAGCGGGGCCGACCAGGGAGGGTCGGGGCCGACTTGGCCAACTTGGAGATGCCGAGGCCGAGCGAGGCCGACCAGGAGGGTCGGGGCTGGCTTGACCGACTTGGAGATACCGAGGCCGAGTGGGGCCGACTAGGGAGGGTCAGGGCCGACTTAGCCGACTTGGAGATGCCGGAGCCGAGCGGGGCCGACCAGGGAGGGTCGAGGCCGACTTGGCCACTTGGAGATGCTGGGGCCGAGCGGGGCTGACCAGGGAGGGTCGGGGCCGACTTGGCCGACTTGGAGATGCCAGGGCCGAGCGGGGCCGACCAGGAAAGGTCGGGGCCGACTCGATCGATTTTGAGATGCCGGGGCCGAGGGGGGCCGACCAGGGAAGGTCGGGGCCGACTTGGCCGACTTGGAGATGCCGGGGCCAAGCGGGGGAAGGTCGGGGCCGACTCGGCCGATTTGGAGATGCTGGGGCGGGGCCGCCTTAAGATTTTGATTTTGCCATAATTGCCCTTGTGGCTACGTCAGCCACATCACTTATAATTAAGAATAAGATATTAACATAATTAGTGCATATTCATAACAAGTAGGATTAGACCAACAAACCAAGACATAATTTTGGAAAGATATAGATGAAATAATGCAAGAAATACCATAAGAAGAAAAGATATATTTGGAAGAAGATTTTAATGAGGAATGGAAATGAAATGGTACATGAAGGATATGGATTTGGAGATAGGAATAAAGCCGGCGAGAACTTATTAGATTTTGCAGTGGCATATGATCTAACAATAGCAAAGACTTGTTTCAAAAAAAGAGATAAATATTTAATAATATTTAAAAGTGGATCTAATAAAAATCAAATAGACTTTTTCTTAATTAGAAAGATAGATAAAATAACATATAAAAACTATAAAGTTATTCTAGGAGAAAGTTTAACTTCACAACATAGGATAATGGTAGTAGACATATGGATACAAATAAAATCTAGAGTAAAATGTAAAACTATTAATCTAAAAATTAAATGATAAAATTTAAAGGAAAAAAACTAGAATTATTTAAAGAAAAGTTAGTAAGAGTAATAACTATGAATATAGATAGTGATTCCAACTTAATATGAAAAAAAGTAATTAAATACATAAAAAAATAAAGCAAAAAAGTTTTAGGAGAATCAAAAGAAGTAGGACTAATAGGAAAGAAAATTTGATGGTAAAACGAAAAGTTCAAACTGTTATCAAGCTTAAAAAGGATAAACTATAAAATTTGGCAAGAGGCTAGGGATGAAGAAATCTTAAAAAGTATAGGAATGCAAAAAAAAAGCTAAAAAAATGGTAAGCAATGCCAAATTTAAAGCCTATGATAACTTATATAATAGACTAGATACGAAAGAAGGTAAAAAAACTATATATAAATTAGCAAAACTAAGAGAAAAGAAAACAAAAGATCTTGACTATATTAAATGTATTAAAGATGAAGATAAAAGTCTTAATAAAAGAAGAAGAGATAAAAGAATGATGAAAAAAATATTTTAAAAAAATATTAAATAAAAATAATTTAGTAAATGTAAGGGTAGAAGAATGTGATAACCTAGGAGTAATATATGAGCATACATTTTTTCGTAGATTTAATATTCTTGAGGTTAAAAAGGCTTTGAGTAAAATAAAAAATATAAAGACATTAGGATCATATGCGATTCCTAATGAGGTTTGAAAAGGCTTAGGAGAAATTGGAGTTATATGATTAATCAATTTATTTAATATGATTATAGCAACTAAAAGAATGCCGAATGATTGAAGAAACAATATATTAATACCCATATATAAAAATAAAGAAGATATTCAAAACTATGAAAATTATAGAGGGATTAAGATAATGAGTCATACAAAAAAATTATGGGAGAGTAATGTTGACCCAATTATTGATTTTGATGATTAACAAAAGCCATGAGTATATTCACATTGTTTCTAACAAATTTATGGAGTGTTTCAGGTATTAAGAAAGTTTATCAATTCAAATATCACTCAAAATTGATTTTAAGATGAGTTTCAAATTGTAATTTTCAAAAGTTCAGACCTTGAAGTCGACACCTATAAGTCAGGAGTCGACACATGGGCGTATCAAAATAGTTCTCAAAATTCGACACGGTCTGAAGTCGACACATGGATGTCTAGAGCTGACTCCAACCTGAGAGACAGAAGTATACTTTCTACGTCAGTTTCTGGAGCCGACACATGGAATTCAGGAGCCGACACCTAAGATTCGGGAGCCGACACCTAGAATGAGTGGAGCCGACTCTAACCTGAGCACAGAGAGCGTATTTTGAGCCATATTTAGAGTCGACACCCTCTGTTTCGGGAGCCGATACCTGGATGCGGGGAGCCGACACATAACTTTTCGGGAGCCGACCCCTTAATGAAAACTTTTATTACCATTTTGGATACACGAAGTGGAGCCGACACATGAAAAATTGGAGCCGACTCCAACCTGACAGGAACGGATTTTCAAAGTGTCAGAACGGCCTCCAACGGTAACTTTTCTCACCTAACTTCTAACAGCTATTTTTCTTGTGTGTAGGAGCAATCCAAGGACAGAAATAATAGCTAGTTTTTCACCTAATCTCGGATTAAAGAAAATCTATAAAAAGGGGAGAATGGACCATTCAAAAAGGAGAGAACAAAAAAGAACAAAAATGGGAGAAAGATCAAAAAATCAAGATATTCAAGAGAGCCATTTTAAAAAGTAAAATCTCTGTGAGCTCGCCCATCTTCTAAAGAAAGATTCAAAAGAAATCCAAGGCATACAAAGTTTAATTTTGGAGGATTTCAAAGAAGGAAAAGAAGAAGCCAAAACCTATTTTTTTTCATCTTCTCAACAACAAATTCCTGGGTGAAATCTGAGCTGGAGCTTGATTCAACCTTTCAAAGGAGAAGAGGAAAAGAAGAAAAGAAGCCAAGCCTATATTCAAATCGCTTCAAACAGGCTTTTCTATTCCCTGTCTATTTATATTGCATATTCGCTCATTTGAGGAGCTATTTGTCATTGTAAACATTAATTGATTTTATTTATTTGCTAATTCAATCATAGGGATTGAATTAGTGGAGGTGGTATACCTCGGGTCAAGCTAAATATAGCTTGAGGTTGGGTTTTGTGCTGGTAAGCCCAGAAAATCGGCTGGGTTCGCTGTGATCCCGGGTAAAACAACAAGTTTGAGTTGTGAGATTGTAAAACAACTCGACTGTAATCAAGAGGATTATAGTGTGGACCCAAGTGGAGCTTGGGAGTGGACGTATCGAACCACTATAAAATCTTTGTGTTTGTAGTGTTTTGATCTCTTTCTCTCTCTCTTCTTTAATTGCTTGTGCTTAGCTTCGATTAACTCCATCCACTTGCATACTTTAATATCAATCGATTTAATTTTAAAAAAGAGTTAAATTTTTTTTAAGAACCCAATTCACCCTCCCCTCTTGGGTTATCATCTGGGCCAACAAGTAATACAAAATTAAATAAGAGCTAAAACTTTGGTGTCAAATAATCAATTTGGATTTATGCCTGGAAGATCGACTATGAAAGCTATTTATTTATTAAGAAGATTGATGAAGAGATATAAAAAAAACCTTCATATGGTCTTTATTGATTTAGAAAAAACATATGATAGAGTATCTAGAGAAATAATATGATGGGTTTTAGAGAAAAAGAAGTTACCAAAAGGTATATAGAATTGATAAAAAATATATATAATAGAGCAATAACTATTGTTAAAATAATAATAGGAGAAACTAGTGAGTTTTCAATACTGTAGGTTTATATTAAGATCTGCCTTAAGTTCATATCTTTTTGTATTAGTTATGAATGAATTAATCAAATATATTCAAAATGATATCCCATGGTGTATGTTAATTGTAGATGATGTAATGTTGATTGATGAAATTAAATTTAGAGTAAATACTGAGCTAGAGATTTGAAAAGATGCTTTAGAATCTAAAGGTTTTAAGATTAGTAGAACTAAAACTAAATCTATGAAATATAATTTTAATGGAAGTAGAAATATAAATGATGAAACAGTGAAGATTGCAAGCTAAGAAATATTAAGGAGTAAAAAATTTAGGTATTTGGGATCAATTATCCATCAAGAAGGTGAAATAGGTGAAGATGTGAATCATAGAGTTAAAACATGATGGATTAAGTTGAAGAGTGCTTCGGAAGTATTGTATGATCGATGCATCCTATTAAAATTGAAAGAATAATTCTATAAAACTGCTATTAAGCCAGCTATACTATATGAAGCAGAGTGGTGGACAATATTGAAACAACATATGAATAAATTAAGTGTAATAGAAATGTGTATGTTAAGATGAATTTATGGTAAAACTTTAAAAGATAGAATTAAAAATAAACATATAAGAGAAATGATAGGAGTATCTCCAATTGAAAATAAAATGAAAAAATCAATTACGGTAGTTTGGACATATACAACGTAGACCTTTAGATGCTCCAGTTAGAAAGAGTGATCTTTTAATAATTCATGGTAAGGATAAAGATAGAGGTAGACCTAAACTAACATGGACAGAAATAATTAAAAAAGATGTAACTATTTATAATTTGAATGTCAACTTGATCTAAATAGAGCAGAGTGAAAGAAGTAGATTCATGTAACCGAACCCATATAGTTGGGAAAAGGCTTAGATGAGTTGAGTTGAGTTGAGTTTCATGCTTAAGCATAGAGATGCTTTTATAATCATGGAGTGTCTTAATTTGCTCTGCCCTATGATGTATAGCATGATCATTTTAATTTTAAAGAATATGTGCTTATCAATAGAAGTACTTTCTATTAGATAGTAAACTTGATTTCTATGATAATGTGGCATCTAACTAGTATCCTAGTTAAAGAATCAAAGTCAAGTCAAGGTTAAGAAGGTAAAAGGCTAAGGGTCACAAGAGTCATCATGAATTATAGAAGGTTAATAGTTAGAAGTTGAAGAATTGAGGAGTCATAAGTTGTTGAAAATCAAGAGTTTTAAGTCATGGGTCATGAGTTATGAATATTAAAGGTTAAGAGTTATAAGTTACATGAAAAAAAATTTAGAGTTACATTAAAATCTATACAAAGGATTGCAAGCATTCATTTGTAAGGTGTGAGTTAATAAAATTATTCTTCTTCCAAACTTATTCTTGAGGGTTTCTACAATCTTCTTCTTGAGTGTTATTCCTTATCCTTTTTCTAATAAAGTGGTATGAGAGCTAAATTGATCCAATGGGTGTTATACAATGGCATTTTCGGTTCCTTAACTTAGCAAAGACAACTATAAAATTGGTGCATCAAAATGTAGGCACTTCTTGGCTTGCAAGATGCATGGGAGATGGTTGAAAAAGGCTATGTGGAGCCTGAAAATGAGATGACTTTGACGGAGAATCAAAGGCAATCACTAAGGGAGTCAAGGAAGAAGGACAAGAAGGCTCTTTTCTTGATTTATCCAGGGTTAGATAAAGCCACCTTTGAGATTGTTGGAGTTGCTACAACATCAAGACAACCTTGAGAATATTTTTAAAAGGCATACAAGAGTGCTAATAAGGTAAAGAAAATTCATCTTCAAAGCCTTAGAAGTGATTTTGAGTCTTTACAAATGAAAGATTTAGAATATATTGCTAATTATTTTATAAAAGTTATGGTAATTGTTAATCAATTAAGGATAAATCATGAAACTCTAACCAATGTTCGAGTGGTGGAAAAAGTGCTATAGTTTTTAGACCCAAAATTTGATTTTGTTGTTACACCCATAGAAGAATCCAAAGATTTGGAGAAAGTGATCACAATTGAAGAGATTATGAGCTCTTTGCAAGTTCATAAGAAAAAATTTAACAAAAGAAGGAAAGAAAAGCCATTGGAGCAAGTTCTATAAATAAAGCTTACTACAATGGAAGATTATCGGAGAACTCAAGAAAGAGCCCAACGTCAAGGTTGAGGTCATGGCCGAGGACGAGGAAGAAAAGATTGATCGTAGCTCAACAAGCAATAAGAGAAAGAATAAGGCTCAATTCCTATAAGAGGAAGAGGACGTGGTAGAGGAAGGTCATATGAAAGAAGGTGGTATGATTGATTTAATATTCAATGTTATAATTACAAGAAGTTTGGGCATTACTCTTCAAATTATTGAAATGCTAAGGTTAATTATGGTGAAAAGGAAAATGAAAAAGAAGAGTCATTTCTATTATTAGCATAAAAAGAAGAATAAAGCAACAAAGAGGAAATATGTTACCTTGATACTGGAGCAAGCAATCACATGTGCGACAAAAGGAACTTATTTTCGGAGCTTCATGAATCAGTCGATGGTCAAGTTACTTTTGAAGATTCTTTCAAAATTTTGGTAATGAACAAAGGCACTATTTTGATTCGTTTGAAGAATGATACTCATATATTTATTTTCAATGGTTACTATGTGCCAAATATGAAGAATAATATTTTTAGCTTGAGGCAACTTTTGAAAAAAAGGTTATAATATTTAAATGCAAAATCATATTCTTGCTAAGAGATTCAAAAAATAAATTGATTGCAAATGTTAAAATGACAAAGAATAGAATGTTTCTTCTTAACATTCAAAGTGAAGTTGCTTTGTCTTTGAAGGCATGTTTTAAAGATGTTAGTGTATGCCCTATATCCAATCGGATTGAATATTGTATACATTCTATGAATACAAATCAAATAAAATGGTTTCTTTATCTATCCAGATATCTTTTATTTGATATATTTGTCTGTGAGATGAAGTCTAAAAGAATATGAACCGTGCGAAATTTGTAATAGAGATTATAAATTATGAGATCTAAATTGCACGTTATGGTTCGATTCTTTAAATCTTTCTAGTCGATGTATAGATGGGACTGGACACCATCGAACACCGTGAGACTGGCACACATTGTATATCCTCATCCTTGGGGTGAGCAGCCGATTTCACAAGCTAAAGTATGAAGACACTTGGATAGATGTGTGGATGCTTGTTATTGTAACAATGCATTAGATGGTCCATACAGAGATCCCATATGGATATTCTATATAGTATAAATGGTTGATCTCTAATGATCTCTAATGACGGTAGTGTGAGTGATCCTTTGACTTGAGATCTTCATTGCATCTCATATGTGAAATGTCATACTTTAATGACATCCAAACGTCTCTCTAACCATGGGTGACAAATATGGTGTCGGTTGGGTATGACATGAAGCACATGAAGGTGATGTTTGATCAAGACATGATTCATCTTACTTGATAGAAAGGGTTATATCCCACGGCCACTTGATGGATTAAATTGATTGTTAAATCCTTGCAAGGTTGAGTTGAAATTCAAAATAGTTTCGAAGTTCTAATTCATATGAGTCAATTTTTTCTGAGATCAAGTAAACAAAGATCAATTACAGGATTAACACATTCCATATCATTGATTGATCTGGGATATATGACGAAGGGATTTGATATACAGTAACAGTTCATAGATAGATGTTGTTGATGGTCACGTCAACAAAACCCTTAGCAGTTGAATGGTCATGATGCTTTGCTAGAGGCCTCTTATGATCTATAATCATATTGTTGACTTGGACAAAGAGTTGTCCAATCATTCCTAGGGTCAGTGATTAGGATATGATTATTGCCAACATGTTAAAGGGCCTAATGGATTGCACACATTAAGAAAAATTTTGGATGAATTAAAATAGAAATTAAATTAGATTTAATTCAGATAAAATGATCAATTAAATAATTAGATAAAACCTAATTTAAAGAAGATAAAATAATAATAGATATGATCCATAGTAGAAGAAATTGTAGAGAGAAATTATTTGCACATATGATGAACAAATAATTGGATACCCAAATTTGGCTTATTCCATATGATGGACGGCTTTGATTATTTGGGTATGGATAATAAATCTCAGCTATATAAAGAAGGATTCATGCCCATGAGATGGGGCATGATGAATCTCTACGGTATGATGGTGAACATGTAAAGATTGGGACATGTACTTATGAAATAACTAACTCCTTATTTCATGGGATGAGAAGATAACTAACTCCTAATTTCAATAAATGAGATTGTGACACTTGAATTAACGTTACGGGAGTTTTTTTTCTTTGGATTAACATTACTATGAGAAAAGAGAGTCTCTTCCTCTTTCTTTGATTAACGTTAAAGTCTCTTCTTCTCCCTTGGACTCCCTCTCTCTAGTTCCTTCTTCATAAGAAGATAGAGAGAAAAAAAAAACTATCTTCTTGACTTACGGAGATATCTTTAGAAGGAAATTCAAAAGGCGCTAGCATCCCTCTTCTCCGCATGGATCATCATTAGAGGTCGGACACGATTAGTGGCAGAGGATTCACCTGCTTCATCATTTTCTACATTGATAAAGGACTTAGGTATGAATAAATCTAATATTTTAGATTTTATTTCTAATTTAATGAATCTATTCCTAAGGATCTTGAGCATCTAGAAATTTTGTATTATATCTTCTTCTACATTTTTCATAAATTTGATTCATGTATCGAGTACATAATTCCCATCAAAAGATTCTTCATGGCTTTGGCATTTGAGATATGATCATCTTAACTTTGGTAATTTAAAACTTTATCTAAGCATTATTGGTAAGAGATTGCCATTTATAGAAGATCCAAAGCAGCTTTGTGAAGGTTGTCTTCTCGACAAGCATTATAGGAGATTTCCAAATGAAACAACATATCGAGCATGGGAACCACTAGAACTTGTGTACACAGATGTTTGTGGGCCAATTGTTCCTACCTCTTCCAGTGAGCACATATATTTCTCAGTCTTATTAATGATTTTAGTAGAAATATATGGATTTATTTCTTGAAAAATAAATCTAAATCTTTTAGTACTTTCAAAAGATTCAAGATATATATTGAGAAAGAAAGTGGTTTTACTATTAAATCCTTGAGATCCGATAAAGATGGAGAATTTACTACTAAAGAATTTGAAGCTTATTGTAAAGAGAATGTAATAATTCATAGACCTTTGGCGATTCCATACTCTCCAAAATAAAATGAAGTTGCGGAAAAAAGAAATAGAACTACTCTTGATATGATGAGATGAATGTTGAAAAGAAAAGGTATGCCAAAGCAATTCTAGGTCAAAGTAGCAAATTGTGTTGTTTACATCTTGAATATATTCTCCATGAAAGGCTTATAAAATATTATACCACAAGAAGCATGGTTCGGTATGAAGCCTATTGTTTCTTATTTAAGAGTTTTTGGAAGTATTGCTTATGCTCATTTATTGAAAAAAAA
>UESW01004189.1:146354-298664 GCA_900491605.1 Calamus simplicifolius | reverse complement strand
CCATCTCTCTCCGCCTCGCTGGAGCCCTCCCCGGACACCCAAAACCCTTGAGATCGAACGCGAGGAAGCTAGGGTTCGTAGAAACCCTAGAGCGAGGGAGTCGGGCAGCGGGGGCGAGACCTATGGGAACAGCAATCTTTGCATTGTTATATATAATTAGCATGTGCCCTAACTTCCTCTCTTCAACCCAGCCCCCGTCGTCTCATTCGCGCTCGCAGAGTCCGATTTCCCCAGATCCCTCGACGTAAGTGTTCGGGCTTCTCCTGTCCTCTTCCCACTTCCCCCTCCTCTGCTTTTCTAATCCTAACCCAATTTCCATCGGCTGATGAGGGATTTCAAGAGGCTGCAGCAGGATCCGCCGGCGGGGATCAGTGGAGCGCCGCATGACAGCAACATCATGCTCTGGAACGCCGTGATCTTTGGGTAGACTCATGAAGCTTCAATTTTTATTCTTTTGGTTGTTTTGAATTGGGTTTTGATGGGTTTTTGGTAGGGATTTGCAGGCCTGATGATACGCCGTGGGATGGAGGTGAGTTGATACTCTCGATCCTTTCTTTCTCGCTGTTCTAAATTTAGTCTAACGATTTTACTACCAAATAGAGGAGCTTGGTTATGGGTGGGTTCTGAGATGATTCATTTGATGGAGCTTCCAAATCCTGATCCCTTGACAGGACGCCCTGAACACGGTGGTCGGGACCGTCATGCTTGTCTTGCAATTAAAGATGTGTCCAAGCTTAAGGCAATCTTTGATAATGCTGGTAGGTGCTCGATGATGGGTTCCTTTTCTTTTAGTTGCTAATGTGTATGAACGCTATTATGCTTTTCCTTTTCTGATTCAAGATTGATGCCAGTCTCATTTGCTTAGCAACTGATCTTATTTTTTTACTAATGTTAATTGTTCCTGCTTGCATATATCAGCTGAAATGGATTATATGTGTAAACTACAGAATTATTACAGCATGCCAGCAGTTTGATGGATATAGTTTTTGAGATGAAGACACAAAAGGCTTTCACTGGGAAATTACATCTTATATTGCCTTTTCATCTAAGTCAAGTAAAGAATGTCTCCTGAAACAGCTGGAAAAAAACTATATAAAGATAAAGCTTTCCATAATCAATCAAATTGTTTGAGACTTTTGAAATAGGGGATCCTTTGGCCCAAACAAAGCATGTATCGATTTTCACTCAAATCGAAAGCTTTATTGAAATCAATTTTATTAATTGGGGAGGTTATGTGCCATCAATTTCATTAATTGTTGAAGATTTGACTTTTATCCCTTAAGCATCATGTGATTATTCGAATGCAATGCTCAGCCTTGTTAAAACTTTCGGCTTTCTCAACCAGCATGGTTTTTCACATACAAATTCCCAAGTTTTCTAAGAAGGGCTTGGAATTAAAACCAGTGCAAGACCCTTGTAATTGAAGATTCAGTGATATTTCCATAAATAGATGGAGCACTTATTCTTGTACATGTCTTTGAATCTGCAGTTTACCATGTACACATTCAACACAATTAGTATTCTTCAAGTAACTTTTCTTTTTGACAGTGAAGGCTTCAGATAAACTAGGTTTTTTTTTTCTGTCTTCTTTTCCCTTTTTTTTTTTTAATTTTCTCTTGTTTTGTAGATTCTTTCAATTCGGGATGTCAAGCGTTGGATTTCCAAGAGTCCGCAATCGTTTCGATTGGGTTTTCGTGGGTTGAGTCTCGCTCGAGGGGAATCTAGGCCGGTTTATTTGTTCAGAGCTTCTGGAGATGCTCTTGATTCCAGCGGCGATAGCGAGCGTGCTGGAGATGGCTCTTCTGTGGAGGTGGAGGGGAATCGGTTGGATTTGGAAAGAAAAATTCAGTCGTTGAGAGAGATGGTGAATGCTCTGCCTTCTGCTGTCCTTGTGGTGAGATTTCTATCGATAAATGTTTAGTTTCTTTCTCTTTGCCGTTAGCTTAAAAATAAATTGGGGAAAAAGAGCTGAAGTTTATGAGAATTTGATTGTTGAACTTTGAAAACTTTTCTATTTTAAATCATGAAGTTTGGTGGTTTGCTTGTTGTGTGCTTGATAATTGGTGTATCTCTTTATTGAGCCTCCCCTGTCTCTCTCATTCAGTCTCTACCAAGCTTTAGAAAATAGAATTTCCAACTACTTTTATATAGAAGATAAAAAGGTAAATGCCACTTCATCATAGTTGTATATGAGTAGATATCTGTTTAATTGAGAACTCAATGAAATTCATAGTTTAATTCCTGAGCAGAAGTTGGTCAACTCAGTGTCTGCAATGCAATTTCTTTTGGTGGGTAGCAAAATTCAACTAGTCCAAATAGACTCCTAAGAACAGGATCAGATGTCAAAATGAGTGCTAGGCTTATAAATAACTAAATAAGAGAGGTTTCTTTTGGCATAAATTTTGCTTCCCATATTCAAAACCAGCATGTAAACCATGTACTTCACCAGACTGCATCATCAATAGACTTGTTATCTAGAAGATTATTCTTGACAGCTGGCCAGAATCACCCTTGTTGAAGCATTTTGTCATCCACTTCAAACTGCTGTCCTTTAGGGAAAACAAACCAACAGTTTATTGAAATTTTGTTTTTAGAAAATACAAACAGAATGAAAACGAAAAGCATTCTCAAAAACCGAACCTAGCCTAAATATTTTGGAAGAAACTATTTTTGTTTTTAGAAATGTTAGTATTAATTTGTCAACTTTGGGCTCTAATCTTGACAAATGCTATTGTTCCATTGTTCCCCTATTTAAGACTAGCCATTCACGAGTAAACTTATATCTGAATTATTCAACCAATCAATTATGTTGTAAAACTAAAGTCATAGAGATGAGCGTTCTCAACAAGTTGTAGAAGTTGCACCATTGGAGCGTTTAGTGATGGAGAACTACCTATGATAGTGCTGACTGGAGGAGCTTGAGTAGGAAGTTGGCCTATGTTTGGTGCAGCCTAGGGAAAAGGAAGCATAAATCTAGGAAAGGCCTTTATGGACATCTTCTGAAAAGATAAAAGGAATTTGTAGCATTTTGACCTTTATAGGAACAAATGCTGAAGGATGACTCTCAGATCTCACTCATATGGATGGAACAAGGCTTTTGTTGATTGTCGTCTGCTTTAGCAGAATGCTTTGAAATATAAATTTCTTGATATTATATCATTTGGACAGCCAATGATGCTTCATGACTCTTCCAAGCACTTCATATGGTCAAAACTTCATGTTATTTTCCCATGTGACAAACAACAGATTTCAAGTCAAGCACTAATTATTAGCAAAGATCTTGCTATGATCAGAGTTGATATGACCATAGGGACATGTGCATGTAACTATTGTTGTTGCCTTCATTGATAGATTTGTCCCACTAGATTATTTTGGGATTTTGATGCTTGATGCTTGCATTATGTGCTCAAGAATTTCTATCAGACCGTTACCATGGATAGATATTTTTTTTGATAAATTTAGAGGATGGTGGGAGAGATCTATTTTTGGACACGTGATAATACCACCAGAAGGTTAACTTGCTAATGTCTATGTTTCTAGTCTTGTTCCTGAGTTGTTAAATTTATTCTATTTGTTGCAGATACGATATGGAAACTATTTATTTTGATGAAGTTGTCAGAACTGCAAAGAGACAGGAACTTGAATCAAAACTTCTGGAGGTATTTTTAAACTGTGTAGAATGTTTTCTGTCTATACTGAGTGTATATCAGCATGCAATCCAAGTCAATGTACCATTAATGTCACTTATGTGATATGAAAAAGTGGTACTGAACACAAATATAGAAGACCGATACCATATCATCTTGTAATCCATGCTGCTGCACTTTCCTAGGATTTTTATTTATTTACTTTATAATTTTTATATGCCCTTTTCCATACCTGCACACAATCATCTAATATTGGGGATACAAGGCATAACTGTAAATGCGGATTTGTAAAATGGATCTGTTTGTAACTTCATGACGGTCCTAATTTTGAGTATTAGCAGTTTATTTAGTAATATCAACATAAAGAGATTGTTCTACTTTTGGATTATTACAAATAATTATACATCTTCTGCTGTGGTGGGATATGATCAAGTTCTTTGAGCTTGCCTCTCAATAGGAGCTTTGCTCGGTTGAGTTCACATAGGGAGTGTCACTATAAATTATCAATATAGATTAGCTTCTTACATTAATTTTATAGTTTGGAAGAGATGCGAGGATGTCCAAATAGTAGGCTGAAGAGTTGGTTGGCCTCCATGTGTGTTTAATGTGAATTTTTCATATGTTTTATTAAATTATGGTCCTGCATTCTCGATATATTAAAGAAGTATCAGTAATCAAAGATAACAAGGGTCTTGTGCTAAACTTGAATCAAAACTTTAGTTATATTTCCTTAAATCACAAACTCCATATGATCATACAATTTAGCTTTATAAGGGATGAAAGATCATGTCCAAACTATGACTTTGTCAAATTGTAAGCTAGCTCACATTTGGATTCTTGAAATATTGAACATTTTCTTCCAATTGGCTAGGATTCCTGCATAAATGAAAAAAGTTTTACCAGTTTGGAGCCTTAGTTCATGCAGTGATAATGGATTGAGCTGGGATGAGGGATCTTCTGTCACAAATATTAGAACTTTAGATGCTTGGAGAGGCTAAGAAATGTTTGTACAACACATAGATGTGCGTGTCTGTTCTGTATGCAATGAAGTTCCATGGTGTGTGAAGTTGCAGATGATTGTATGCATGCTGTTGTCACATGGCATTCAACTCGAGATCTGCTATTCTTGGTGGGATAATTAGGTAAGTAAGAAGCTTGCTTTACTGAACTGATGTTAATAATAATCTCAAGGCACAAATGTTTGGCAGTTATTATCATATTTTGTGTATGTATGCTGTGCGTATGCCATTCAACTCAAGATCTGCTATTCTGGGTGGGATAATTAGATAAGTAATAAGCTTGCCTTGCTGAACTGATGTTCATAATAATCTCAAGGCGCAAATATTTGGCAGTTATTATCTTATTGAGCGTAGGGTTCATTAAATTTCTGAAGCAGGAACCATTGGGAATTTGCAGACTTTCTGCAACTTAGTTTTAGCATATTATTTTACAAATTGACTCAATACTCTTGTTCTTTAATGGTTTTTGACATATGGTTTGATTCATTAGAAGTTTATTGTTGTTATTTTGTGGCCAGTTGTTCCTGATGAATTGCAGTTGCTGTGTTTTTTAGATGGTCCATCCTGCTCACCAATCTATATTGGGGCATCTACGATCTAAAACTCTAGGTGATTTTAAGGAGGCTTTTGACAACGCTCTGGAAAGAGAAGGATTTGCTGTTGCTGCTTGTGCTTGTACTCGATCTTTCATGTCAAAATTTGAGAAAAGCTGTGAAGGTAGTATTCTTAGAGAATTCAATTATATTACTTGTTTTCATTTTCCCCCCCCTAGTTTTCATGAAGTATCTTATGATTTCCTTGTTATGTAGTATTAACTTATTTTTGTTTGTGCAACTATCTAATAGCTCTTTTTTAATTATTTTTTTATTTTTTTCCCCCTGCTGGTGTATTGTTACCTATTGGGATTGCAGATGCAGCTATTGAACAAGCACAGTGGGACCATTCCAAAGTTCGGGATAAGCTTCAGCGTGATATTGATGCACATGTTGCTTCAGTTCGTGCTGCAAAACTGTCTGAACTCAGTGCCCAATATGAGGTATTTTGGCCCTTTTTAAATTAAATACCAGCATAGGGGCATGTGAAATGCACATGGGAGTACAAATAAATATTTTCTATGCTATCTCAATGAGTATAGTTTGCAGGAACATATTTCTTAATATATCAATAATTTTCCTAAATTTGCTTTCCAATTTAGGAAATTTTTCTAGGCTAGGAGATCGAGTTTTAAAAATTCTCATTTTAATTGAATGAATAATAGAAAAGGTGAACAAGTTGCCACTGTGCAGCATTTGTGTGTATGTTATCATGTTATTCACATACCTGTTGTGCGTGTGTGCGCACATTTGCAATGGGCACCTTCAAAATTGCTATAGCCATAGGACACATATAACAAATAACATCCATTATTTTAAACCATCATATCGACTGATTGCATCACATGCAATCCAGGTGGTGTTTTCTCTTTTCCCTTCTGTTCCCCATGTTTTCTTGAATCTTCCACCCATTGCTGCTTTCTCATTGGATTATAGCATACAATAGAGGACTTGGTGGGGAGGGTTGAGACAGAACACAGCTGAGCTTATCAGATCACGGTAGTATCTCTGTGTGTTGGAGAACGGCAAGAGAGGATCAGAGGATGTGGGGGGGCCAAAGATAAGAGTATGAGAGCGAAGGGTGACAATTCAAGATTGAGTCATTGGAAAGCAATATGGAAGAGGAAACGTTATGAAAACTCGATAGGCAAAATAGTTTTGCTGGTATTGGCCTTGAAGTCGATGCAAAATGTCGTCAGGGAAAGGATGTGGTACATATTCTGACCTTGGGACTTTTAAGCTCCAAAAAATTAACTTAGTAGAAGTGTAACTTGTTCTTTATTTTTTTGTTCTTTCTATGAAATGATCCTCCTGGTTGTGGATGTAAATGTTGCACTACTTCTGAAGGAATTTTAGCCTCATAATCTTGATTTACTACATTGTCGGTCAGACTGGTGGGGTTATCACTGATTTGTTATTGTTAGTCCAGTTGCCTTGCTGATGTTGTGTTATGAAAACAAGGTCTCTGATATGGTAGTTCTCTGACAATGAAGTTTTTCTAATTCCATTTTTTGCACTCTCTATTGGGGAAGAGTACTGACTTGCCCTGTGAGTACGTGTTTTTGGAGAGTGTGTTTGGTGAAAGGGAAGGCAGGAAATAAGTGGTGTGCATGCAAATGTGCATCCGGTTGTTTGTGACACCAAAATTTCATAAATTGTAAGAACAACATGCTTGCGTGCATTGCATTTCATTTTCTAATCTTAATAGAGTCGGACACATTTTGTTTGTTCAAGCTTTGCTTGCATCTTAATCAATTCACCATAAGGTCTTTGGAAAGGCTGCACCAGTTTATTGGACTTTCTAATCTCCATGTGTTGAAGATTGTTTTGTCTTTCTTTTCAGGGTGCTAAACAGTTGAAAACTTGGAATGAAAAACTGTCAACTAATGCATTTATTTGTAAGGTATGTTGCATTAGAGCTGCTAGAATGATGAGATCATGTTTTTCAGAAAACTTCTTCATATGCTGACAGTCAATGCTATGTCTGCTTAGCTGGTCAAACAAGCTTTTGCATGATTTTCCAGCATACATATTGAGCTTTGGTCTGGTTTATTAGATGTTAATTTGACAAGAAGATATCACTTGTTCTTTTGCTGCAGCTTCTTTCTGCATCGGCTGTTACATGTCCTCTGAGAATCATGTATGATGATGGGGAACCCAATTCAGTCTTGAGCTGGATGGAGCGCTGGACGTCCTATCGTGTTTGCTCCATTTTTCGCGGCACATGGAGCCATCCTCTTCAAGATCTTCTGAGAAGAGAGGCTCCCAGGGCAATGCTGCACTTAGAGAAGTGGCAGCATCTCCATTCTTCACCACCATATATGCTGCACTTGTTTTGTCTTTGTTTACAAGCATAGTGTTTTGTTGTAACAATTACTATATATATATATATATATATATATATATATATATATAAGTAGTTATCAACAATGATGCTATGAGTTTGTATTCGCTGTCTCTTCTTGCTTGCTGCTTGATGATCATGTAAGTTGATCAATGGAAAATGCCATGAACCTCTTTTAATTTCTTAATTTTTACCTACGGTTTTAGAGTTTTTTTTTTTTAGGAAAAGAAAATATTAAAAATTATTATTAGCTATTTTTTTTCTACGATTTTAAGAAAATTCATAGGTAAAGATATGGGTAAAAAAATATATTTTTTTGATTTTTTTATATGATTTTGAGGTTTTTCGTAGGGAAACAAATCATTAAATATTATTATTAGCCAATTTTTCCCTACGATTTTAGGGTTTTTCGTAGGGAAAGAAATCATTAAAAATTATTATTAGCCAATTTTTTCCTACGATTTTAAGAAAAATCGTAGGGAAAGAAGTGGATAAAAAAAATTCTTGATTTTTTCCCTACGATTTTGAAGTTTTTCGTAGGGAAAGAAATCATTAAAAATTTTTATTACCTAACGTTTCCCTACGAGTTTAAGGTAAATCGTAGGGAAAGATGTGTATAAAAAAATATTTTTTCCTATTTTTCCCTACGATTTTAGGGTTTTTCATAGGGAAAAAATTTTCTAAAAATTATAATTAGCCAATTTTTCCCTACGATTTTAAGACAAATCGTAGGGAAAGGTATTGATAAAAATATATTTTTTAATTTTTCCCTACGATTTTTAAATTTCGTAGGCAATAGTTTTTAAAATTTAAATTTGAATTTCAAATTCTTCTCATTCTTTCCCTACGAATTATGATCTTTACCTACGAAAAAAATCGTAGGGAAAAGGTCTGATCTATGCCTACAATTTTTAAAAGTCGTAGGCAAAGGCTTTCCATACGAACTTTTCCCTACGATTTTTTTATACTTTTGCCTACGACAGAAATCGTAGGGAAAGGCTTTACCTACGATTTTTTTCTCTTTCCCTACGAAAAAAATCGTAGGCAAAAGTTGATTTTTTGTAGTGAGCAACCAGGTAATGAAGAGGTAATGAAGAGTTACAAGCGCCTACACCAACTTTATTTCATCTTCATTCTCAGCAAAACCATGTTCAAGGCCAACAAAAATGAGAAAACTAAGTGAAATATATGAGGTAACAGGAACCAAAATAATCTAGCTCTTGTCTATCTTCTTGTCAATTGTGAGCCTATAGATTTTGAAGAAACCATTAAAGATCATAAATGGAAGAAAGCTATGGATGAAGAAATCAAGGCTATTGAGAAAAATGATACATGAAAATTAGCTACTTTACTAAAAGAGCATAAGGCAATTGGAGTAAAATGGGTATACAAGATGAAGAAAAATGCACAAGGTGATATAGAGAAGTACAAAACAAGGTTGGTGGCTAAAGGATAGAGTCAAAGGTTTGGTATTGATTATGAAGAGGTATATGCTCCTGTTGCTTGTATAGAAACAATTAGATTGATAATTTTTTTGGCAGTTCTGTTTAAATAGCAAATATTTCAAATGGATGTAAAATCAGCATTTTTGAATGATTTTCTTGATGAGAAATATATGTTGAACAACCATAAGGTTATATCAAAAAAGAAGAAGAGGAGAAAGTTCTTAATCTAAATAAGGCTTAAAGCAAGCTCCAAAGGTGTGAAACCAAAGAACTGACTCTTACTTTCTTCAAATAATTTTATGAAGTATCCTTATGAACTTGCTCTCTATAGTAAGGTGAACAAAATAGAGATATATTTTTTGTTTGCTTGTATGTTGATGACTTGATCTTCACAGGAAGCAATCTAAGCATGTTTATACAATTCAAGGAGTCTATGATTCAGAAGGTTTGAAATGATAGATAATGACCTTATGTCATATTTCCTAGGCATAGAACTGAAGCAAACTGAAAATGACATTTTCATTTCGCAAGAAGGATATGCAAAGGCAATATTAAAGAAGTTCAAGATAGAAGATTGTAATCCGACAAACACTTGGATTGGAATATGGTACAAAATTAACAAAGTATAGTGATACAAAAAAGGTTGATCCTACTATATTCAAGAGCCTAGTTGGAAGTCTTCGTTACTTGACATATGCACAAGGCCAGATATATCATATGGAGTTGGACTTGTGAGTTGTTATATGGGGGAGCCAAAATCATATCACTTCAAGGCCGCTAAAAGAATCCTTCGATATGTTAAAGGTACTATTGGTTAAGGCTTATTTTATTTTTTTTAGAGATTTTTCTTTTGTAGGTTACTTGGATAGTAATTAGGGAGAGACTTGGATGATAGAAAAAGTACATCCAATAATGTATTTTACTTGAGAGACACTGCATTCACATGGTGTTCGAAGAAGTAACCAATTATATCTACATATCTAGCTGCCTCCTCTGATGTTTGTCATGCAAGTTTGGCTAAGAAAGCCACTAAGGCTGTGTTTGATATGGGGGATAAGAGGGAATATTCTTTAGATATCCTCTTTATCCCCAAAAGCTATAACTAGAGGAGATAGTTCTAAAGAAGTTTAACCAAGGGGGATAATCGATGTTTAACCATGGGTTATCTTTGGAACTTATTCCCTAGAATCCAGGAATAACTAGAGTTATCCCTTGATGGTAAAGCTGTTATTTTAAAAAGGTGGTTATCCCTTGAGCTATTTCCTGGATAAATGCTATCCTGTAGGGATATTTTTATGAATCAAACACTACCTAAAGGAAATATAATTTCTACAAAAGCAACTTATAAAAATATTTATTGATAACAAATCTACCATATCACTAGCTAATTAAGAACTCCATCTATTATGAAAGAAGCAAATACATTGATACTTGATATCATTTTATAAGAGAGTATGTGAAGGATAAGGAGATACATGTCAAATCTCAAGATCAGGTAGCGGATATATTCACCAAGCCTATCAAAGTTCATCTTTCATAGATTAAAATTCAAGCTTGAAATAATTGATGGAGGAGAAGAATCTAGTTTGGGGGGGGGGGGGGGGGTTAGATAATAAACTTGATTTCTATGATGATGTGGCATTCAACTATATTCTAGTTGAAGAGTCAAAGTTAAGTTAAGGTTTAGAAGGTGAAAGGCCAAGGGTTACAAGAGTCATCATGAATTGTAGAAAATTAAGAGTCATATAAGTTCTAGAATATGAAGAGTTATAAGTTATTGAAAATTTAAGAGTTATAAGTTCTGGGTCATGTGTTATAATAAGGTTAAGAGTTAAGAGTTATATGAAGGAATAATTATAAGCATTCATTTATAAAATATGAGTTGAATGGAATTATTCTTCTTCCAAATTTATTTTTGAATGCTTATTCTTTTTCTAACACTTTCTTATACAAGGCTTTCTTTTTTAAAGGAGACATGTCACTTCATCATGCCTCACTTTTTGATTGGCTGTTATACGTTGCCTTCTTATTAATTTATCAGTTTATACCACATTAACCACCAAAATAGGATGCATTATTCATCCAAGGTGGTTAGTTGACTCCAAGAAAGAAAATATACCATCGCATTGCCCCTTCATTTAACTAGTCCTTTGAAAACCAGCTCGACCTACAGGGTCGCTTCAATCTCAATTTATCATCATCATCAGTCAGAATACATGAGTTTAGAATGGGTTTAGGTTAGGATAAACTTCATTTCCACTAGGCAAAATTCTATTTTCGTTAAGAAAGAACCAGCAATCCATCCTAAAAGGCGGCACGCTAACACTACGCTTTACTCGATCTCTGGAGAAGGAAGTGCTGCTGACTCCAGACCCCAAAATCCGATATTGGCGTCCGTTTGATCTCCCAAAAATATATATCCAGTGGCAGCGGAGTTTCCCAGTAGAATGTTGACAAATGGCATTTGCAAAATCGCGTATCCCCTTGTCAAGCTGGGTCTCTTTTTCATTAGTTTTTTACCAGATCTTGCAAGGTCCTCACGGGAACCTTGCAAGCTTGCTGCCCAACCACTGTCCTTGGCTATACTTTAACCAGTAACCACCTTGCACGCTTCAACTACTCCTGTTACTTAAACTGTTCAGGTATATATTGCTCGCATTACTCTCTCACACCCATCTCAATTCAATGCTTTCTTCCTCTCCATGTGGAGCTTTAAACCTGTAAACAGTTCCCATGTCATGGAAGCAAGCAGCACTGGAGAGAGGCCTGCAGCTGGATCTCAGCGCACCCCTCAAGTCGACGAGGCGTTCCTCCTGTTCAGTCGACACCATTAGTATGAGCAACTCCAATTCAATGCGAGTTTCGTCCGCAGACGCAAGCCAAGGGGTCCCTTTTGTTTGGGAGAGCTCTCCTGGAGTTCCCAAGGGTGCGGGAGGGGCCGGGTTAAGTTCGAACAAAGAAGACGGTCCTTCGCCTCCTAAGCCACCACCCAGCCAATGGCGTCCTTTCGCAGAAGGTAGCAACGGCGCCGACGGCAAACACCACGGTTATGGTTGCGATGATGGCAACGATGGGGACGTTGATAACTGCAGTAATGGAACCGAGGATGGGGATGTCTTCTCGGATGCACTGGAGAAGATCTCACTGTCCGAGTCATTGGCCATCGCTCATAGACTGAGCTCATGCCACATCGAACCAACTGTTAACCGAACACCGAGCTTCATCATGAACCGCTTTCTTCCAGCCGCCACTGCGTTAGCCAATTCTTCTGCTACTGTTGCTCCCAAACATTGGAGCCGAAGAGCTCCTCCTTCTCGCTATCATCAATCACAGAAGGAGCTGACTAAGCTGCGAACCAGGCACCGAGTTCTTGATGCTAGGCTTCAAGTACCACACCTTCCACACGTAGAGGCTAAAACCGACATACCTTCGAAGACTTGTGGGTTAATGTTCTTCTTTCCTTGGAGCTTGAAGCCCATGGTTTGCGGGCTCAGGAGCCTGGGCAGATGCCGAAACCCCAGGGGCAATCTTTGTGTTTCTCCCCGGAGAACAATTCAAGGCTTCAGCGGTGGATTCGGTTCTGAAATAGAAGATGATAGTGGTTCTTGTGATGACGAGATAAGCATCAAGGCATGCCATTCTCCAGGAAGTGGGGTGCCTTTTCTAGATACTAGTAGACTGAGGACAAGGGGAAGGGGTGCTGACAGGGGTAAAGCTAAGGGATTCTTGGTTCCAGGAGAATTGGGAAGCAGGTGTGGCAAAAGCCAAAACAGAGCAGGCGGGGGCGCCGCTTCAGAGCGCGGGAGAGCGGTTTGGAGCCTTCCTCAGCTCCCGTCCCCTGCCGAGCCCTGGCTTTCTAACGTTTTGGGCCCCAACAACAGAAGATACTGATATTAATATATATATATATATATATATATATATATATATATATATTATGATTTGAAGTCCTGTGAATTTAATTTATTAATGCGTGTGACCAAGCGACTACCATGTAATCTTGGAACGATGGAAGAGCTGAAAAATTGTATGAAATTTATGCATATATGCAGATTGTATGGTTGTTCAGGTGTCTCTCGGTGGAAATATATTTTGATCCCAATTCTTTATCTAAAATTAAAATTGATGAAATAATTAATGTTATTAATTTTTGTTAATTTAAAAATATACTATTAAAAGTATGCAACAATTATTTTATTAATTTTTGTTAACCTCGATAATATTAATTTTTTTAAAAATATATAATTATAAAATTATATTAATTAAGAAAAATAAGAGTCAAAATAAAATTTTAATAAAAATAAAAAAATTAAAAATATATTTTAACCTTACATTTTTTAAGCCCGTAGGGGCCTTTGGAATTGTACCTCACCTGACGGGCTCATTACCCAGCAACCTCTCGCAGCTCATGAGATCTCTCCATCAACGAACACACGAGTATCTGCATACGTGCGAAATTTCAAAAGGCAGGGTTTTTCAGAGTTCTACCTCATCCCGCTTCTCCGACACATTCAAAAAAAACCTTTTAAAAACCCCGCAAGCAAAACTCTATCCACTATCATCATTCTTTCGCTTTCCGATTGATCCGTAGAGAGAAGCGGAGAGCCGATCCAAGTCTCGCATCTTCACTTGTACGACTACTCGATTTGCCGAAGGGAAGGCGGAGGAATCGTGAGATTCTGCTGGTCTGAAGCTGAGGTATTCCTATCCGATCTCTGATCTAGGGTTTGGTGTTCGATCTAGATCCGGTGCGTTTTCTTCGGTCCGTTTTTCTGGGATTTATTTTGACCGTTCAGTCATTACCTCGGTGAGCCATTAGGAATTACGTTAGGGTTTCTTGGATCTCGTTTATTGGCGATCCGATCTATTGTTGGAATTTTTTAGTTGGCTGGTTTAAGTGAGAGTTTTTAGTGTTCTTTTAGTGATCAATTTTCGTTTCCTCCTTGATTTGCTCCGATTTAGGGTTTCTACAATTAGTCCAGTTGTGGTCAATCTGGCCCTCAGCCGATCGTTTTTCTCCTGGTATTCAGTTTTTTGTGACGAGTGTTAGGTTTTGGTTTCATGAGTATATTTTGCCTTGCATAGCTGAATTCCTTGATTTTATCTATCGGCACTAATTGTGCCGTCGACATTTTTCTCTTAAAGAAATTATTCGTGATTTTAATAAATACTCATTTGTATTTTTCACCGTGCTCCGCTTGATAGCGTTCGCATTTCCTTGGGCTTTTCACACAGTAAAACTCATAATGTAGGAACTAATTGACAGCTGCTTTGTCAGTTATTGACCTATTTGAAATAATTCAATAACAAAATCTAGAAAAATTGGGTTGCTTCAATATATTTAAATACAAATCAGTCCAGATACCATTTTTTTTCAAAACAAATGCTAATTTTATAAATAAAAGGTTTTTTTTAACAAAAAGAAAAAGTTGAATAAAGAAAAAGAATTAGATAGCCGATCATAAGTAGTTTGAAACTAGGGCTTTGTTGTTTTAACAAAGGACCTCCAGAAATGCGTAGCAGTGCTGCAAAGATAGATAATGCACGGTGAAGTTTGCATCAAAATGCCAACTTTAGTACAGAGCAGAGAGATTGGAATTTCAAGTGCCAAATTTGGTTGGAGAGTTGGTTTGATTTGTCAAATGCTTTGTCATGTCTCAGATCCAATAATGGTGGATCCAAGGGTGGCAACCCGCAGCATGCTTGGCATGCAATGCATTATGTAGCCGTTCAATATATGCAAAAATGAATAATAATTCTATGTCATTCAAAAGTTAATAACATTATTTAATACACGTCATTATTATAAGTTTTGGGCTACATGCCAAAATACATAGATCAATGGGGCTATAACAAAATGTTGGTTCTAAGTTACTCTGTTAGAAACTCCAACTACCCCATATCCCTTTCTGCAGTTTTATGGCTTTGAAAAATATTGTAAGATTTTAATGAGCTCATACTCAGTAAGTAAGCCTACTATAATATAATATAATCATTTTAAGATTTTAGCAAAACAAATTTCCATGTAAAAACATATGTCAAGCTTTCAAATTTTAAATACATTTTACTATGTTATCAAAACTTGCATGCCATATGCTCAAAATAATTTTGTAAGAAGATGCTATGTAGCATTTCAAGAATATACAACTTTAGATCAAAACCACTATACCACTGTAATCACCACGTAAAATTTCATCTTATACCAATGCTCCATGGTTGTACATTACGTCCACGTAAACAGAATACCTCCAAGGTGTATACATCCCCTATGGAGGAAGGGTTCTGGTGTCAATAGAACACCCTTTGGGTGTGTCCCCCACATATAACCCTTGTGGAGGATAGGTTCTGAAGTCATGTCATAGAACTCCCCTTGGGTCTATCCTCCACATATAACCTCTGTGAAGGTGGGTCCCAGAGTCAACAGAACACCCCTTGGGTATATCCCCATATATCATCCCTATGAGGGGTGAGTTTCAGAGTCATGTAGCATATCATATCATGTTATAGTGGACCATGATGATACATAATAGCATATTCATAAAATATTATTTTCATATCATATTTGCAAGTTAACATGTATTGTTAGAAAAATGTAATTCATATACATATTCACAAAATATTATTTTTAGTCATATTTGCAAGCTAACATGTATTATTGCAAAAATGCAATCCATATACTTTTCACACTTACAGTGGTTTGAACATATCAAATACACATGTACACTTATAAAACTTTTAGTAATTTCAATGCCATGTCAATTGATTAGTTGCACGTATAGGTACCAAATAATTTGCAAAAATTAAACAATTATAAAGATGACCATGGCCAATGATCACTTATATATAAGGGTACCAAATCCATTTTTCATTTTTCTCATAATATGCTAAGATTAGCAATTTCAAATGATTATGTAAAATAGAAATTTGTATGTATATGGTGTCAAATTTATTTTCTCATTTTCCAAATAATACAATATGTATTAGTATAGCATTTAAATTCCATAATTTTTATATTCTAATAATTCATGAAAATCATGATAAATGGCTTACTTACATTCTGGCGCTAATCCAAGTATGCAAATCAGCTATTTGAGCTCCAAGGTACTTACAACATCATTTTTTTAATATTTTAATCTCCAAAATCAGGATGCTAAAATCACTCCTAAACATTACCCAACTTTGGACTTGAATATCTCAAATATATCAGCCCAAATAGGAAAATAAAGATTGCTCTATAAACTAGGATTAAAATTGATCCAAACTCCATTTTTCTTTTGTTGGGCCCGACCCGATTGAAGGCCCAAAAATTAAGCCCAAACAAGTTCACAGGGTGAACCAAGTCCAGACCGGCCCGAATGCCTCAGCCCTTGGTTCACCCAAACCAGGGGAAGTAATGGTGGCCCAAGGCCGCCGTTGACCTCCCTTGGGGCCGACTGACTGGCCGTCGATGATCAGCCCAATGCCGATCGGCGATGATGGCTGAGCCTTCTCTTTTCTTTCCTCTCTTCCTTTCTTTTTCTTTTTATTCTTCTTCCTTCCCTATTTCTTCTTCCTCCCGTTTCTTCCTTCTCTTGGCGGCGGTGTGGCCGGCTTCCTTCGGTTGGCTAGACCTCATCAGAAACATCCTGGTGCCGGTGAGGTCCGCTGCCCATGGCCCAGCCCGATGAGCTGGTAGGCAAGTCGCCAGGCCGGAACCAAGGTGGGAGCCGGTTTGGCTCTTACGTTGGAGAAGGGCCACCCGACAACCCTCTCTTTTCTGGCTGCTGAGTCGGATGGCGCTGCTCTCTCCCCCCTTCCATGCCAAAGTTCGGTGGAGTTGGGGGCGACGCCGATGACCTCAAGTGTGGTTGCGGTGCGACTGCGGCTCCTTTCTCCCTTCTATCTCTCTCTCTGGTTAGGGTAGCGGAGGTGGGGGCTTACCGGCGGTGGTGGCACGATGGCGACAAGAGTGGAGGGGGGGGGGCTCCTTCCCCCTTTTATTGCGGCGAGGGGAGGGCTCGATGCTCCCCTATTGCATCCAACCTCGCGCAGCATGCGCATGCATGCTATCGTGGGCAAGCGCATGCCTGCATGGCCAGGCGTACACAGGCGCGAGCTTGCGTGCATGGCACACCATTCACTCCTCTTTTTTTGTCAGGGGCTTACATCCTTCCCTCCTTATAAAAATTTTGGCTTCGAAATTGATGTACTTCAAATAATATTTGAGTTCCAAAATTAAGACCACAAATTTACAATCTTTTCATTTACATATAGTAAGTTACAAACAATTGAGGATATTTCTTTTTCATTTCCTCCTCAAACTTCTAAGTAGCCTCCCTCTCAGAATGGTTACTCCATTGAACCTTGACATAGGGAATGCTACGCTGTCTTAGGACTTGATCTTTGCGATCCACGATACGTACATGATGCTTCTCATATATCAGATCCTTTCTTAACTGTATGGGATCAAACTCTATCACATGGTTGGGATCAAAAATGTACTACCTCAACATGGATGCATGAAATACATTGTGTACTCCAGAGAGTGCCGGAGATAGTGCCAGGCTGTAAGCCACCTCCCTTACTCTGCTTAAATCTCAAATGGCCTAATGTTTTGTAAACTCAACTTTCCTGTGATCCCAAATCTCATCACATCTTTGGTTGGTGATATCTTTAGAAAGACATGGTCCCCAACCTGGAATTCTAGCTCCCTCCTCACATCAGTATAGCTCTTCTGTCGTCTCTGAGTTGTGCAGAGTTGTTCTTTGATCAACTGCACCTTCTCTACTGTCTGCTGTATCAGCTTAGGGCCCAATAATTTTCTTTTTCCTAATTCATCCCAATATAAGGAAGATCAGCATTTTCTACCATACAAAGTCTTAAATGGAACCATCTAAATACCGGCTTGGTAACTATTATTATAAGCAAATTTCATTAAAGATAAGTGGTTGTCCCAAGTATCACCCAAGTCCATCACACAGGCTTGCAACATGTCCTCCAGGATCTGTATGGTCCTCTCGGATTGCCCATCTGTCTGGGGGTGATAGGCTGTACTAAAATTTAGTTTGGTCCCCAGAGCTCTATGAAGGCTCTTCCAGAATTGGAATACAAACTTGGTATCCCGATATGATACAATAGATACGAGAACACCATGAAGCCTCACATTTGCTCATATATATGTTGGCCAATTTCTCACTGGAGACCCCAACTTTGAACGACAGGAAATGGGTTGACTTCGTCAATCTGTCTACAATAACCCATATTACATCATTGCTCCTAGGGGTTTTGGGCAATCGGTCATGAAATCCATAATGATCTTCTATTTCAACAGTGGAATTATTAGAGACTGACAGGGTTCTGTAGGCCTTTGATGCTCAGCCTTAACTTGCTGATATACTAAACATTTGGCCACATACTGAGCAAGCTCTCTTTATTTTCTTCCACCAAAAGTTCTCTTAGGTCTCTGTATATTTTGGTGCCTCTTAGGTGTACTGTGTAGGAAGAGTAGTAAAACTCCCTCAGAATTTCTGCCCTTAGTTCCTCCACATTTGGGACACAGAGCCTACTATCAAATCTCAGGGATCCATCGTCCATTATACTAAATTCATTCTGAACCTCTGACTGCACAGCTTCTTTAATCCTTTGTAGGTCAAAGTCTTCTTTCTGAAAGGACTTGATTGTGTCTATCAAGGCTGGTTGGAGTACAAGAGTTGCTACATGCCCATCGGACCACTGTACTCGCAATCCAACCTTTAACTTTTCAAGGTCCCTTTGGATGTGAGGATGAGAAGTAATTATGGCAGCCAACTCAGAGGACTTCCTGTTCATGGCATCGGCTACCACATTGGCCTTCCCTGGGTGATAGTGCAGGTTAGGTCATAAATTTTTAGTAACTCCAGCCACCTCCTCTGTCTTAAGTTCAATTCCTTCTGCGTGAAAATATATTTCAGACTTTTGTGGTCTGTATATACATCACATGTCTCTCTATATAGATAATGCTGCCAAATCTTCAAGGTAAAGATCACAGCGGCCAACTCCAGGTCATGGGTAGGATAATTTTGCTCGTATGGCTTTAGCTGCCTAGAGGCGTAGGCTATTACCTTCCCATTTTGTATCAAAACACATCCCAATCCCGTTCGGGAGGTGTCGGATAGGGTGAATCCTCCAGATCCTGACGGAAGGGTAAGGATAGGGGCTGACACTAGGCGTTGCTTCAATTCCTGGAAACTTCTCTCATACTCCTCAATCCAATCAAACTTCGCTCGCTTTTGGGTCAAGCGAGTTAGGGGTAGAGCAATGCGAGAGAAACCCTCCACGAATCTGCGATAATATCCAACCAGCCCAAGAAGCTTCTGACTTCGGATACATTGGAAGGCCAACTCCAGTTTACAACTGCCTCAATCTTCTTCGAGTCCATAGATATGCCATCTTTAGTTATTATATGACCCAAGAAGGATACTTGGCTTAACCAGAAGTCGCACTTTTGTAGTTTGGCATAAAGCTTCTTCTTTTGAAGAGTCTGCAGAACAATCCTCAGGTGGTCCACATGCTCCTCTTGGCTTTTAGAATACATCAGGATATCATCAATGAAGACCACCACAAACTAATCCAAGTATGGTTTAAAGATTCTATTCATCAAGTTCATGAATGCTGCCGGAGCATTAGTCAACCCAAACAGAACCATCAAGAACTCATAGTGGCCATACCTGGTTCTGAATGCTGTCTTAGGCACATCCACAACCTTGATCTTGAGCTGGTGGTATCCTGACCGGAGATCAATCTTTGAGAACACTTGGGCTCCTTGGAGTTGATCAAACAAGTCATCAATCCTTGGCGAAGGATACTCGTTTTGCACTGTTACTTTATTGATTTCTCGGTAATCAATGAAGAGCCGAAGACTACCATATTTTTTTTGACAAATAATATTGGAGCACTCCAAGGAGAGACACTAAGTTTGATAAATCCTCGGTTTAGGAGCTCCTGCAACTGGCTCTTTAGTTCTTTTAGCTCAGTTGGGGCTATGTGGTAAGGGGCCTTGGATATAGGTCTAATGTCAGGGACCAAATCAATGGTGAACTCGACTTTCCGGTCCGAGGGCAATTAGGTCAATTCATTCGAAAAGACATCAGGAACTCTCGAGCCACTGAAATATCCTCGAGCCACTGAAATATCCTCAAACTTAATCTCTTTCTATTGAAGGTCTTTGATCATAGTAAGAAACCCTTGGCCATCTTTCTTCAAATACTTTACAGCCTGCAATGCTGATACAAACACTGAGGCTAGGTGCTCCTGACTTCCAGTAAAACTGAGTTCAGGTTGGTTAGGAATTTTGAAGATCACCATTTTCCTGAAACAGTCTACTAAAGCGGGATAGGAGGCTAACCAGTCCATCCCAAGGATAACATCAAAGAACTTCAGTGGGAGGATGATTAGATCAGCCTTCAACCTCCTATCCTCCACATTAATCAGGCAGGATTTGCATATTGAGCCTACCCTCATAACATCTCTATTTGGAAATGCAATGTGCAATTCTTGCTCTAGAGGAACGGGTGTCAAAGATGCATTCTTAGCAAGATAAGTGCCAGATACAAATGAATGCGTGGCACTCAGATCTACCAAGGTTCGAGTATAACTATTGCCTACTTTATTTATACCTGGCCATAAAGTTTAGCTTGTCTTAGATGTCATGAGGTTTAACATTGTTTTTCCTATCTATCATTCATGATCAATGCATTACCTCACATATGAATGTAATAATCTTAAAGGAGGATTTAATTAGGCATACCTGTCACTACGGAGTTAAAGGCGACAACATCCTGTTGTGTGAGAGTGAAGACCCTTTCTTGGGTCTTGGGTTGCTGTTGGTTCTTTCCTTGATCTGAAGGGGGCTACTGATCCTTCCGAAAGGGACAAGTGGCCATCTTGTGGTCTTCCTTCCCATAATTGAAGCAAGCACCAGACAACATGTTGCACCGCTTGCCTAAGTGGAACTTTCTGCAGTGAGGGTAACGGGTCTTCTTGCTCTTCTGTCTTGAGGTGGCCTGATAAGCACCTTTCTTTTGGGCCTGCCTAGAAGATTGGCTAGAAGAAGGCCCCTTCCTCTTCCTCTGCTGCTCCCACTTCCTTTGGACCATATTCATATCTCTCTCAATCATCAGGGCCTCGTTCACCACAGCACTGTATGTGAAGAGCTCAAATGAATTGACTACTTGCACCAGTCTGGACCGCAATCCCTCGGTGAATCGATGATTTGGCTCTCTCAGTGGTCATTATGTTCGGAGCAAATCGGGCCAGCCTGGTGAACTCGGCTTCATACTAGGCCACTGAGAGATTCCTTTGCTCCAGTTTGACAAACTCAGACTCCATTTGTCTCTGTATACTACTGGGAAAGTATTTGTTGTAAAAGACTTCCTTGAACTCCCCTCACGAAATAGCTCGTCCGCCCAATCGCTGCTTCACAAGTAGCCACCAATCATATGCCTTTCCCTGAAGAAGATAGATGACAAATCTAATCCGCTCTTTCTCTTGGCTATCGTGGGCCGCAAAGCCCTTTTCCATCTGTCTCATCCACCCCTCAGCATCAATGGAGTTAGTGGATCCAGCGAAGGGAGCTAGGGCCAAGCTCTTGAACTTAGCAAAGCTTCGGCCCCCTCTTTGCTAGGGTTGAGGCGGAGCAGGCTAGACTGGTGGTTCAGGCTGGGCTAGTGGAGTATGGGGAGTAGGAGGGTCAGGCTGAGCAGGCATGACTTGCTGAATCTGCTGCTGCATGGCTTGCATCGCCTGCACCATTTCCGTGAGGGCCTAAAGTATCTTAGTTTGGTACTGTTGCTAGCCATTGCCAGCCAGATTAATGGAACTAGAGCTTTCAGAAGTTTGCTAGCCTCCATGCTGGTCAGAGTCACTATAGCCTGAGAGCCCTCGATATGTCGCAAACTTCTGGTGCGACGGGGCATTATTAATTCCTACCAAGGTAGGTTCCAATCAATATCTTACAAACCTTTAAATTTCAAGCTTTCAAAATATGTTTACTTAAAATCTTCTTAGAATTATTACCTTCCCAATGTCATCCTAGTGTTTTGCTTAGAGTCAATCAAGTGTTTATCCCTAAGGCCAAACCTAGGCTCTGATACCACTAAATGCTGTCATGCCCTAAACCCAATGGTGGTGGATTCAAGGGTGGCAACTTGCCGCATGCCTAGCATGCAAGGCACCTTGTAGTAATACAATTTATACAAGAAGGAATAATAATTCTATGTCATTCAAGAGTTAATAACATTACTTAATACAAGCCATAATCATAAGTTTTGGGCTACGTGCCAAAATACATAGAACAATGGGGCTACAACAAAATGTTAGATCTAAGTTACTCTGTTAGAGGCTCTAACTATCTCATATCCCTTTCTTCAGTTCTGTGGCTCTGAAAAAACATTGTGAGATTTTAATGAGCTCACTCAGTAAGTAAGCGTACTATAATATAATATAATCATTTTAAGATTTTAGCAAATCAGATTTCTATGTAAAAACATATGTCAAGCTTTCAAATTTTAAATACATTTTACCATGTTATCAAAACATGCATGTCATATGCTCAAAATAATTTCGGAAGCAGATGCTATGTAGCATTTCAAGAATATACAACTTCATATCAAAACCACTGTGCCACTGTAATCACCATGAAAAATTTTATCTTATACCAATGCCCTAAGATCGTACACTACGTCTACATAAACAAAACACCTCAAAGGTGTGTCCTTCCTATACATCCCCTGTAGAGGAAGGGTTCTGGTGTCAACATAGCACCTCTTGGGTGTGTTCCCCACATATAATCCTTGTGGAGGGTGGTTTCAAAGTCATGTCACAGAACACCCCTTGGGTGTATCCTCTACATATAACCTCTATAGAGGCCTGGAGCTAATAGAACACCCCTGTGAAGAGTGGGTTTCGGAGTCATGTAGCATATCATATCATATTATAGTGGATCGTGATGACACAATAGCATATTCACAAAATATTGTTTTCATGTCATATTTGCAAGCTAACATATATTGTTGTAAAAATGCAATCCATATACTTTTCACATTTACAGTGGTTTGAACATGTCAAATGCACATGTACATTTATAGAACTTTTAGCAGTTTCAAATAATATGTCAATTGATCAGTTGCACGTATAGGTACCAAATAATTTACGAAAATTTAACAATTATAAAGATGACCATGGCCAATGATCACTTGAGGGTACCAAATCCATTTTTCATTTTTCATATAATATGTTAAGATTAACAATTTCAAATGATTATGTAAAATAGACATTTGCATGTACGTGGTATCAAATTCATTTTCTCATTTTCCAAATAATACAATATGTATTAGTATAGCATTTAAATTCCATAATTTTTTATTCTAATAATTCAAGAAAATCGTGATAAATGTCTTACATTCTGTCGCTAATCCAAGTATGCAAATCAGCTACTTGAGCTCCTATGTACCTACAACATTATTTTTTTTAATATTTTAATCTCCAAAATTAGGATGCTAAAATCACTCCTAAACTCTACCTAGACTAATCCTGGGTCCAACTTTGGGCTTGAATATCTCCAAATATATTAGCCTACATAGGAAAATAAAAATTCCTCGACAAACTAGGATTAAAATTGATATAAACCCCATTTTTTTTATTGGACCCGACCTGATTTGAGGCTTGAAAATTAAGCCCAAACGGGCTCATGGGATGAACCAGGCCCCGACCGGCACGAATGCTTTAGCCCTTGGTTCACCCGAACCAGGGGAAGTAATGGTGGCCCAAGGCCGCCGTCGGACCTCCCCTGGGGCCGGCTAACTGGCCACTAGCGACCGGCCTAGTGCCAGTCGGCGGCGGCGGTGTTGGGTTCCGGTCATGCAGCGGAAGGCTGGATTTCAAAAAAATTTAACCTTAAAACCCTAATCAACCGAAACCTTAGACCCAAGACCCCTTGATTATAACAATTAATTAGTCATAAAATGTAACATATATGTAGAGGAACATACCTTAGTACTTGGTGAAGAAAGAAGGAAGCCGGCTATCCAATCTTTTCCACTAGGCGCCTAAGTGTTCGCCCTCCAATGGTGATCCACACGAGAATTGGATCAAAGATATGCTCACGAACTTGACTTAAACCTCTTTTGGCTTATTGACTTCTTGGCTTGGCTCTTAGGATCCTTTTACCCTTTTCTTAAGCCTAATAAAACTTGTATAGGCTAAGAAAAGAGTTGTCCTAAATTGACTAAGGCTTGTAGGAAGGGGAGAGGGAGAGAGAAGACTCTTGTCTTAACAAGGATTACCAAAAATTATCCGATGCTATCCATATGTGCCACCCCCTTTAAATAATGAATGGGGAGACATCAAATGAAGTGATACAACCCATTCCACGTCCTTCTGAAAGGATATAGAATTTTTAAATTCATTTCAATTTGAATCAAGGACACATCGTTATAATTTTCTGCACCTTTCTCCCTATGCGCGCCACACCTGATGGGATGCTTTTGGCATCCCATCTTAAATCAGATAGCCTCTAGTTTTGCCATGTGTCAAGATAAGGTTCTCCATGTTTATATAGACTCTTAAATCCCCAAAAGATGCGCCTTCTAATGCCTTAAATCAGAAGGACTTTTTGATGCCTCTTAAAAATTCTGCACGCGCATAGTTTTTCTTTCGAGAGTCCCATGTCTCTTGGACTCTATTAATTCAACCTTATCCAATACAATAACATCTAGATAAGGTTCTCCACGTTCAATGGACCTATAAATCCCAAAAAAGATGCGCCTCCTAGTACCTTAAATCAGAAAGACTCTTAGGCGCCTCTTGAAAATTCTGCACGTGCATAGTTTCCCTACCGAGAGTCCTATATTTCTTGGACTCTATTAATTCAACCTTATCCAATCCAATAAATGGTTGATCAGGTCAGAGGTTATCTCAAATTAATTCTAAAATTAATTTGAATCAATTAATTAAGCTGGTTCAAATCAATTTCGACCCAAATTGGAGCGATAGTTAGCCACATGTGCTAGCATGCTGATTGGCTAACAAATTGAATTAATTAATCTTATTAAAATGATTCTTTGACCAATTCCCTTATGTGTGACCCATTGGGTTCCTCATCTAGCCAACAGTAGGTTTAGGTTTAAGTCGATTTAGTTCGATTAGAAACTGACTAACCAAATTAGAACAAATCGTGCTAACCCTAGTTGCCAATTTGAACCATCTTTCAAATTGACTCATGAATTAAATAAATTTAATTCATGAAAACCTAGAAGACAAGATTGACATCTAGCAATGTATCATGTCTACCTAGAAGATGAGGAATTTGATGAAATTAACAAAATACCCTTCAGTGGCAAGTTACTGTGCAATTCAATCCTTTGATCTTTCTTTATCCCGAATAAGTGATGGGTATGGAAAAATGTCAAACCCTAACATTTTATTCATTTGAATCTCAAATCAATAATAAAGACTCGACAAATGAAAAATTAGAAACCTATTCTAATTTTATTTTGCTTTGATCAAAGACTTCTTGAGTCATCATATGATGAGATTACATGGGATTACTTTTTCTCTTACTAGGAATGATCGATTCCTTGTTGACCTACTCATAACCTTCATACACAATCCTTTATATCCATGAACACCTCATACATGACTTAGCCATGAATGAGTATGAACTAAAATATAGATTCATGTGCATAAGATTCTATGGCAATCTCAGGTCTAAGGATCACTTGCACAACTCCCACTAAGAGAACTATCTTTTGACAAGTAAGATCTTCATAAGATGTTCTCAATGTGGATCAATTCAGTGAACTCATACCCTAATGAGCACCCACATCCTTGTATTAGTGTCTCTACACAAGTGGCTATGAGACCAACCACCCTCTTTATTGAGCATACATAGAATGTGCCAGTCTTACTGGTATCATCGATTCCCGACTCGATGATCCTTCGACTGGGAACATTTTAGATTAGAGTTTTTAGAAACTTAGGTCTCATCATTATGAACTTCATCATAACCCTAATTCCATTGCCCTAACCTTATGGGGTTCATCATAATCTTAATAAATATAAGACACGGCATATGATGAATCAAAAAAAAATACCTTTTAATTGATAAAATATCATACATGAGTTGAAAGAAATTATAAAAATGCACTTACATGATTGGCTTTTAGGACACTACTCTTTCAGGCGGCTCAGCCCTCTCTTTTTTTTCCTCTCTTCCTTTTTCTTTTTCTTCTTCTTCCTCCCCTGTTTCTTCTTCCTCCCATTTCTTCTTTTGGCGGCGGCGTGGCCAGCCGAAGGGCGGCGTGGCTGGCCTCCTTCGGCCGGCTAGACCCCACCAGATGCCGTTTCGGCTCCGGTGGGGGCTGCCGCCTGCGGCTTGGCCCGGCGAGCCGGTTCGGCTCTTACATTGGAGAAGGGCTGCCTGGCGGCCCTCTCCTTCTCTCCTACCGCCGCGTTGGATGGTGCTGCTTGCTCCCCCCCTCCGTGTCGATGTTCGGTGGAGTAAGGGGCGGTACCAATGACCTCGAGCACGGCTGCTATGCGGCCGCGGCTTGTGTCCCCCTTCCTCTATCTCTCTCTCTCTCTGGTTGGGATAGCGGAGGTGGGGGCTTACCGGCGGTGGTGGCATGGTGGCAACAAGGGTGGAGGAGGGGCTCCTCCCCCCCTTTTATCATGGCGAGGGGAGGGCCGAGCCCTCCCTTGCTGCGTCCGGCCTCGCGCAGCACGCGCATGCGTGCTGCCGTAGGTAAGCACGTGCCTGCACGGCTAGGCGGGTGCAAGCACGCGCTTGCATGCACGGCACGCCATTCACTCCTCCCTCCCCCTTTTTTTGTCAGGGGCTTACATGCTTACTGTAAACTTAGTGGGTAAAACTACTTATGCAATATTTCATTTTAAAGGAAAACACTGGAGTCTTCAATTAAATGATAAATAAAATTAGCTTAGGAATAAATCCAAGTCCATATAACGATGATGATCTAAAAACCCAAACCATTGCGTTAGAAAACATCATGAAAACATAAAAATAGATGTTTGCTAAAACAAATCTTAGAACAACAGGGTAAAGTAAGTGCATAGAATATAAAAAAATTAAACATTTTCTATGATGCAGTTTTTGACAAATCAACTGAGTTTTATTCTCAACTGTTGAAAAACTCACCAAGATCATGAACTGGAATTCCAAGTTGCTGAGTTGGCTAGTGAACGTGGAAGCTAGATATCCATCAACCAATCCAAACATGAAGTTGACTGACCTAACTTGACAGAGTGGTTGTATTACGGAGTTTAAAAAGAATGACAAAAGTGAAACCTAGAACTTCAGGTCTGCTTTTTTTTATACTTGTTAATTTCCGTTTTCCTTTCTCTAGATATTTGAAGTTGCCCTATTTGGGAAAAATAGGGTTCTGTCCTGCTGGAATTTGATTAACATTGATATGTGACAGGTTTACACTCACGCTGAATTTCTACGTCTTTCAACCATGACTGAAAAGACAAAATCAGTTGTCTGATTCCATATAGCAGTTAGACTGCCATTTTCTTACTGCAGATATAACCTCCTCAAAGAAGCACTTCATCCTTGATTGATAGCAATATTCATTAATATTATTCTGGAGTTCTGCAACTGGTTTGTTTTGTTGTTTTGATTATTGTGTTATTTGCGTGTTTCTCTAGTGTCAAAACAATGGCAATGGAGATCACCCAGATCCTATTATCAGCACAATCTCCTGATGCGAATGTCAGGACTGTTGCAGAGCAGAAGCTTGAGCAGTTTCAAGAACAGAATCTCCCTGTTTTTCTCCTCTCCTTATCTGCTGAGTTATCAAATGACCAAAAGCCTCCTGAATCCCGAAGACTTGCTGGCATTATTCTTAAGAATTCTTTGGACGCGAAGGACTTAATTAGGAAGGGAGAGCTGACACAACGATGGCTAAATATTGATCCTTCAATGAAAACCCAGATCAAGCGATCGCTTTTGTGGACCCTTGGGTCGTCTGTATCTGAGGTAGGCCACACCTCATCACAAGTCATCGCGAAGATTGCTTCCATTGAGATCCCTCGAAATGAATGGCCAGAGCTTATTGGCCAATTTCTATCCAACATGACCCAGCTAGAAACACCAGCCTCATTGAAACAAGCAACCCTCCAGGCACTGGGTTATGTCTGTGAAGAGATATCTTCTCAGGATTTTGAGCAAGACCAAGTAAATGCGATCCTTACGGCTGTTTTTCAGGGTATATCTCAGACTGAACATGGCTCTGAAGTCCGTCTTGCTGGTGTTAGAGCACTATATAATTCTCTTGATTTTGTTCAGAATAACTTTGAGAATGAGATAGAACGGAATTTCATAATGAAGGTTGTATGTGAGACTGCTGTCTCAAAAGAGTTGGAGATTAGACAGGCAGCATTTGAGTGCCTTGTTTCTATATCTTCTACATACTACGAGGTGCTTGAGCAGTATATGCAGACATTATTCAATCTGACGGCAAATGCTGTGAAGACAGACGAAGAACCTGTTGCCCTTCAAGCTATTGAGTTCTGGAGTTCTATTTGTGATGAAGAGATTGAGATTCAAGAAGTCTATGGAGCAGGTGGTGATGCGGGCTCAGAGCATCACCATTTCCATTTTATAGAAAAAAACACTCCCTTTTCTTGTTCCAATATTACTAGAAACTCTATTGAAGCAAGAGGAAGATCAAGTTCAAGATGAAGGTATCTGGAATCTGTCCATGGCTGGTGGGACCTGCTTAGGACTTGTTGCAAGGACTGTTGGAGACCCTATAGTGCCCCTTGTTATGCCCTTTGTGGAGAGAAACATAATAAAGTTTGATTGGCGAAGCCGAGAGGCAGCCACCTATGCTTTTGGGTCTATTCTTGAAGGCCCATCAGTCGAAAAGCTTTCACCGCTGGTTCATGCTGGTCTAAACTTCTTTCTTAGTTCGATGAAAGACCAAAATAGCCATGTGAAGGACACCACTGCATGGGCTTTGGGTAGGACCTTTGAATTCTTGCATTTTCCAAATAGTCCCTATCCAATTATAACATCTGCAAATCTTCCTCTTATTGTATCTGTGTTGTTGGAAAGTATTAAAGATGACCCCAATGTGGCTGAAAAGGTTTGTGGTGCCATTTACTTTCTTGCTCATGGGTATGGGAATGAGGGGTCAAGTTCCTCTGTCCTTTCACCTTACCTTCCTGATATCATTTCGTCTCTCCTTTTCTCTGCTGATCGCACAGACTCTAACAGTTCCAGGCTTCGGACTTCTGCATATGAAACCTTGAACGAGATAATTAGGTGCAGCAGTATACCTGAGACTTCAAATATGATTGCCCAGTTACTCCACACAATCATGACCAGACTTGGCCAGACTATAGAACTCCAAATTGTTTCCTTAGATGACAGGGAGAAGCAAAGTGATATTCAAGCTTTGCTCTGTGGTGTCCTCCAAGTGTTGATTCAGAAGCTGAGTGCCTCTGATGAGACAAAGTCAATAATTCTGCAGGCTGCTGATCAGGTGATGGTCCTGCTTCTCCAAGTCTTTGCTTGCCGCAGTTCTACCGTGCATGAAGAAGCCATGCTTGCAATTGGGGCACTAGCTTATGCTACTGGTCCAGAATTTTCTAAGTACATGCCTGAGTTCTACAAGTATCTAGAGATGGGATTGCAAAATTTTGAGGAGTATCAGGTCTGCTCCATCTCAGTTGGTGTCGTGGGGGATATTTGCCGTGCCTTGGATGACAAGGTCCTTCCCTATTGCAACAATATAATGACTCATTTTCTCAGGAACCTCTCAAATTCCATGCTCAACCGGTCTGTCAAGCCTCATATATTCTCATGCTTGGGTGACATTGCCCTTGCCATTGGTGAGCATTTTGAGAAGTATCTAACCTATGCAATGCCGATGCTACAAGGAGCTGCTGAACTGAGTTCCCAGATGGATGGTTGCGATGAGGTTTTGCTTGATTACGGAAACCAGCTTAGATGCTGCATATTTGAGGCTTACTCTGGTATACTTCAGGGATTTAAAAATTCCAAGGCAGAGTTGATGGTTCCTTATGCAGGCCATCTTTTGCAGTTTACAGAGATGATCTTTAAAGATAAGAATAGGTATATATGCTCCTAATGCATGTCATTACTTGCAATTTTGCCTGTCTGTGTTTTTCTAAGCATTACAAGTTTTGAGTTTCTTTAATTTGTTTGCAGGGATGAGGGAGTAACTAAAGCTGCGGTTGCTGTGATGGGGGACCTCGCCGACACACTTGGTCCAAACACAAAGGTCTTCTTCAATCACTGTACTTTCCATAAGGATTTCTTGGGCGAATGCTTTGCATCTGATGATGATCAACTAAAGCAGACAGCAACTTGGACTCAGGGAATGATTGGACGTGTTCTGGTTTCCTGAGGTGAAGCCACTTCTTGAAGTGCAGTGAAGGTTCCTGTTGTTATTATTCTGTTTTCCTGACAGCAAAGTAGTTCGAGGTGTCAAGGTGGGTGAAAGTAGTTAAGGTCTTGTCATTTTTCATAGCCCTTTATGTTTACCTGGCTCTCTCTGTGCCAATGTGGCCATGTTTTGCCACTTGCAGACAAATGTTGATGGGTTTTGGTGTGTGTGAACTCTTTTAGCTAATGCATCCACTCTTTTGTGGTTCTTAGTATTTTGGAAATGAATTAAGTTTGTTTGATATATTACTTACTATATTGACATCATTTGCTGCAGTAATATGTTTCCTATTTCGCTTTGCAAAGCTAATTGTGTAGCCCTTCTTTTTCTTCCCCTCCTTTTTTTAAAATGTGCTGAACCTGATGCTCTGCTTCTCAGAATTGTCATATACTTTATGGGTTATTATTAAATTTCCTTTTTTTTTAGTGGTAATATTTTCAGTGTTCAAGCCCTTGTGAGCTGATGCTAGCATCTTGTCACGCCCCATACCCAAAATTTGATCTAGAGTGACAACCCACCGCATGCTAGGCATGCAAAGCGTCCAGCATCATAACACTTAATTCAAGAAAAAGGCAATAACTATATGTCATTCAAAGTCAATAACTTATTATAAGCCATAAATATAAGGTTTGGGCTACAAGCCCTACAAACATAAATCACTGGGGTTACATCAAAATATTGGATCTAATTATTTTAAGAGAAGCTCCATCTACCCTATATTTTTTTCTTCAGTCTTGTGGCTCTGAAAAACATTGTGAGATTTAAATGAGCTCACACTCAATAAGTAAGCCTACTATAATATAATATAAGCATTTCAAAGACTTTATCAAATCAGGTTTTCATGTAAAATACATGTAAAAAGCTTTCAATTTCAAATACAATTGCCATGTTATCATCTACTCAAAGTAATTTTGGAAGTTTAGTCATACAATAAATACTGAAATATGCAATGTAAACAAACCCATTGTATTTATATAATTACCATTTCTTATGTGTCCCATGGCCCTACAACACCAAACTAGTGTATCGCTCTTAAATATCCCCTAAGAGGAAGGGTCTTGGTACCAGCGTTATGCTATATATCATAATCAATCACAACACACCCTACAGATGTGTGTCCTCCACATATTCCTTCTGTGGAGTTGGGTCCCATATTTCTTGGCATATCACATCATTTCACATATTTCACATCATATGAGAATCGCGACGACACATATAAGTATATTCTCAATTATCATTATCATATGTTGCATGTAACACATCATGCATCAACACAAGCATAAGCTTCTCATATATACAGTGGTTTGAACATTATTAACAATTGCATATAAATATATCAATGATACCAATATATTTTGCAAAGTCAAAATAATCATATTCTTCATCTTTTGCATATTTAAAAATCCATTACTTTGCAAAATATTAGCAGTTGCATATAACCATAGCAAATACTTAATAGCATACTCATGGTACTATTTACTAATTTCAAAATAACCAAATCAAATATCAAAATTCCATTTCCTCATTTCATAAATTAATACAGCTATAAATCCAAAGATCTATATATTAAATAATTTATAAAATCATGATAATTGGCTTACTTACCTTAGCACGCTAATCTGAAACTGTAAACTAGTTATTTGGACATCTGGGTACCTATAGCATTATTTTACACAATTAAATATCTGAAATTGGAATAACAAAGAGTCCCCTAAGCTCTACCCAATCTAATCCTGGGCCTAACTTTGGGCTCAAATATCATTAAGAATAACAGTCCAAATGAGGAAATAAAAATTCTTCCAGAAACTAGAATCAAAATTGATCCGGGCCTTATTTTCATTTTCTAATTCCGGCCCAATACAGTACCCAAAAATCAGCTTAAAAGGGCCTCACTGGGTTGGCCCAACACAGCCCAAAGCCCACAACAGGGCTTCCCCTGTTTCCTCTCAAATTTCCTCCTCCCCTGGTTCGCCCGAACTAGGGGAGGCTCGTGCTGGCGGTCAGGGTTGCCGCCGGCCTTTCCCCGAGGAGTCCGGCCGCCGTCGCGGCCTTCCCCTTTCTCTCTCTCTTTACCCCACTTTCTCCCTCTTTTTCTCTTTCTCATCCGCGGTACATTCATTGTGCCGATGGCACGGCCGGCCACCACCGGCCAGTCGGACCCTCATCGGATGTACGCCTAGCGCCGTTGGGGGTCATCGGCCGCCCCTTAGCCTCGGCGAGGCGGCAGGCACGCCGCCGGGCCTAGACCAACATGGGAGCCGGTTCGTCTCCCGTCCAGGAGAAGGGCCACCGTGGCCCTCTCCATGGTCTCCCCCACGTCCGGTCCCCACGGACGCCGCCTTCGGTGCCGGTGGGGCCGCCAACCAAAGCTTAGGCCCGATGAGGAGATGGGCACGCCGCCGGGCCCGAACCAAGATTGACATCGGAGGACACCATAGCCTCCTCTTCGCCTATGGTTCCCTCTCTCTCTCTATCTCTCTCTCACTCAGCTCTGTTCTCTCTCCCTCTCTATCTGGCATGGGCAGAAGCTTACCAGTTGAAGGCTCGCGCGAGGATGAAGGAGAGGGTCTGTCAGCATTCTCCTTAAAAGTCAACACAGAAGGTTCGCAATGTCCTTGGTCAAAGGAATCCGGAATCCATCGTTGATGTAAGGAAATCCAAGTGCCATGTGTCCCCACAATTAATTACTGGGGGTTACACATCTACAAATTAAAGGCTGTGTTTCATCAGTTCACAGGAATCCCCATGATTGCAAGAATATTGGAATCTTTTGACTTTCGGGAGAAGGCACCTAAATTCTTCCCCGATAACTTCTTTCCAAACGTTAATGAAGCAAATCTAGTCTAACTTCTCATATCTATTTTACTTTCTCTTGGTTCTCTTTTGGGAATGATGAAAAAAGAGTAAAGTTTGATATGATTCTTCATTTAAACATTCTAGTTGCTGCCCTCACAATTTTTGAGATGCTGCAAAGATGTTTGAATTGTGGATGGTACGGATATTGATGAGCAAGAACTGGGCAAAGCAGATGCAAAATTTTGGATAGGCCTGACTTGATACAGCCTGAAACAATGTAACATAAAGGCCATGGTTTATGGTTAAGCAGGTTGACATCCTTAATGGAGAATGGGGAGGTTGCAACGCAAACAAGAGCTTTAGGCGGGAGGCTTTCTTTTGGGTCTGCTTCTGAGGCCATCAAAGGGACCTACATTCCCGTGGACCAAAATTGGAGTTGTTCATGCTCTGCTGTGCCTATATCTAAATAACATTTGTTTTTTTGCATCTGTTTGTGTCAAAACTTCAGTATATGCACACCATCCCCATGTAGATGTGCTTGCTGTAAAATTATCACGATGACTTTCTTTACTGTCAAATATGAAGAACATTAGTAGGGTTGCAATGGTTGAATTAGACATTGAAGTAACTGTAGCTTGAAACTGAGGGAAATGCTTGCCAGGTGGTACTGAACAACAACTGCAACTTGGGGACCCCCGTGGAACGGCTTCTGTGGAGCTTTCTCAGGTCCCTCCTAATTTCTGCGAGCATAAACAATTACCTCAGCATCTTTATTTGCCCGGATGGTAGTAGGTTGGTGTCACAGCATGAGGATATCCGGGAATGGACTAGTCTCTCAGTCTGCTTGTTAACTGGAGTTCTGTATGGTGTTACATCGAAAATCTCATATCTTGTTCCCTGTTCTAAATAGTTAATGGTTTAAATACAATTTCATAGCTTGACGTGGAACTATATATAATATATCTCCTTTTTTTAAAATAAAATTTAATAATTACATGTCGCGGATGAATATTGAATGGTTAAGGTTGGTACGAGTTGGGGACTTATTTTATAATATATGCTTGAAGTTTTATTATAGATGTTCGTACTCTGCAAATTATTGGCACAACCTTGATGCAATTGTGCCCATATCAGAGGATATGGAAATTTGTAAGAGTTCAAACGAACAGTTTGAGAAGCCGCGGAGAGGATTACTCGGACGTCTGGCCTTGGTGCTAATACCGTACATGTCGCAAACCCAACCCAGCACAAGAGCTGGTTTATTTCAGAGCCACATATTTTTTGAAATAAATACTTGAGAAAAAGCAAGATCTGCTCTAAATTTTAATTCATGATAATAGCAGTAATGATAATTTTTATTTATTAAAAGGAAATTTTAAAAATATTTTTGATGCTAACAAATAAAAATGCAATTATCTTTCTTTTATGTTCCCAGTGATATCAAAGATGATTTAATATTCCATAGGTAGTGTTTGATGCTGGATAAATGTACGGGATAGCAATCCAGGGGATAAAATGCAATTATCTTTCTTTCCCTATAAGTTCCCAGTGATATCAAAGATGATTTAATATTCCATCCTTCCTTTTTTCAGGGCTTTTCCAACACTTGTCACATGCTAGTTATCTATTTGCACTGTATATATATATATATATATAATGAGCTAAATAGTGTAGTAGGACTTTCAAAATGCAAAATCAATATTTTAGAAAGTAATAAATCAGATAAAAATCTATATATATGCAATAGAAAATATGATTGTTTATTATGAATATTCCAATTTATATGATATTTGAATTGCACATCAATCATAGGCTGGGATTAATTTTTTTAGTTTAATGCATGAATCACAAAATATATCTAATTAGACTTTGGACTACCACAACCATACTCCAGCTCATGAATGGCAATCATAGTGCCATGTTTCTTGTCCATAATGGGGTTACTACTGATATCACTCTCCTACCTATTGGTTACCACTACATTACCATGTTTCTATGAGGCTATCACCATAGTGCCACATTTTTAGTCGTAGCAAGTCTTCTATCATAGTACTACATTTCTATTTATAGTGAGGTTGCAAACATACCACAATACATGATTAGTCCAACCATTCATTTATCAAATCTATCTTCTTTTAGGCTCAGTTATGTTGGTCATGTATATAAATCCATATCTCATTCAAAATTTGATTATGCTATCCTACATCATGCTGGTCATGCATGCAAATCTATAATTTATTCAAAACTAGACTAAGCTATGGTACATCATGTTGGTCATGTCTATAAATGCATAATTCATTCAAAACTTAATTTATGTCATGCCACATGCTAGTTATATGTATAAATCCATAATTTTTTTCAAACCCAAATTATGTTACGCTACGTTATATTAATGATGTATATAATTTTATATATTATTTAAAACTTGAACTATACTATGTGACATCATATTGATCAGGTACATAATCTCGTAAATCATTTAAAACTCAATTTGTCATTACGTCTGCCATGGATTGATGAATAAAGTGGAGGGGTCCTCAATCTATAAGGCCCCTCCAAATAAAGAGTGAGTCTATGGTAAGACCTAATTAGCTTGGCTACTAGGAAGCAAAGGAAGTTTCTCTTATTCTTATATGTGGTCAACTAGTATCTAGCTTAATCGGTGATTGATTTAACTAAGAGGATGCCAAGGTGAATTAGACAAGCCTAGATCAAGCCACAAAGGGGTTCACAATAGGGTAGCAAATAAGAAATAAGGAGCCTCCCCATAAATAAGAAATAGACTTTCTTGTGTCATATATGGTGATGAACTATCGCATTAGTGAAGAGTGGATCGTCCTCTTTCTACCCTTGGAGCATAGCACGCATTCGACCAGCCCCAAGTCGTGTGGAGATGCGGAAGCGAGATAATATCCCTGCTGAAATTCTGCAGCAGAATTTTGGATCTTGATCTTGGTAATCTTCCCGGATTGATTAGCAACTAGGATTTTCTTTGGTTTCTTGCGCCCCAAGATTGTAAGAGAGGGTCGTGGCCTCTCTTCTTCCTCACGTGAACCTTCAGATCTGATCCAGAAAATCAAGAGACGCTGCCCAAGAAGAAGGTGCTGCTAGGGTTTCTTCTTCTCCTTCTTTGAGAGAGGCGGTTCCAAGAAGATGGCTAGGGCAGAGATGGCAGCAATAAAACCCTAGAAATCTAGGGCATCTATGTGTGAGAAAGAGGAAAACGTGTATAAGAGAGGAAAGAGAGAGATAGCTCGTTCTTAAAAAAAGAGTTTCTTTCATTCATCTATAATCATCATCGTTACATGATTATATCAACCCCGTCCCATGACGGCCACCAAAATAAAACCAGCACCACATATGAACCGGTGCCTTATTATATGGATAATAAACCCTAAAAAACTCTCTTGGACCAGCCCACACCTTGGGCCCAAACCCAGCCCAATGATAGACTAGCCCCCTCAAGACCCAACAACCTGGGCCTTAAACTGTGGAGCCTATAAACCTCCACCCTAGGATTTAAGCTTTGGAGTACCACACCAGGCTCTACAATCTCCACCTTGGTGCTTTCAAAGCTGCTGAAAAATCTGCACATTCCCTCAGACCCATCAGTGTCACACATGAGAGAAAGCTATCCCGTGGAAGAGTCTTCGTAAGTGCATCTGCCTGGTTCTTCTTTGTATAAACTTTTACCAGCTCCACTTCACCTTCTTCCACCAATTCTCTGTTTATGTGATACCTCACATCTATATGCTTTGTGCGTGCATGATAGATTGGGTTCTGAGCCAACTGCAGGGCACTCTGACTATCACTGTATAGCAATACTGTACCCTGCTTCACCCCATTTCCATGATGAGTCTCTTCAACCAAAGAGCCTCCTTGGCAGCTCTGTAATCCCTATATACTCAGCTTCTGTTGTAGACAAAGCTGTAATAGGTTGAAGGATTGATCTCCAAGAAATTAATCCACCATACATGCTGAACACATACCCTGTGGTAGACCTTCTTGTATCCAGATCACCTGCAAAATTTGCATCCACAAACCCTTCCAATGGACCTAATGATTTACTTGGGATATTAGATTTCTCCTTAGGCCTTTCTTGCTGCCCAAAAATTAGACCAAGTCCACGAGTTCCCTGAAGGTACCTCAAAATCCACTTGAGTGCCTTCCAGTGCTCCTTCCCTGGGTTCGCCATGAATCTGCTCACCTGGCTCACTGCATATGCTATGTCAGGCCTGCAACACACCATAGCATACATAATGCTGCCCACGGCACTGGCATATGGAACTCTCTCCATGTACTCTTTCTCTCTCATCTGTCTGGGGGTTCTGTAACTTAGAAAGAGACATGTGACTAGCCAAAGGTGTTCCAACTGGTTTGGCCTTATCCATCCCAAACCTCTCCAACACCTTGTGAATATATCCACCCAATGAAGTGTAGAATTCCCTTGGTCCTATCTCTGTAAATTTCCATCCCAAGTATCTTCCTAGCTGACCCCAAATCCTTCATTTCAAATTCTGTTGATAATGCATATTTCAGTCCATTCACTGCTTCAACACTCCTGCTGGCAATGAGCATATCATCCACATACAGAAGGAGATACAGTGCATCATCCTCATCCACATTTTCACATAGACACAAGTATCATGTTCACATCTAGAAAATCCAAGGCCCAAAATAAAAGTGTCAAACCTTTTGTACCACTGACGGGGTGACTGCTTCAAACCATAGAGCGATTTCTTTAGTAGACACACTTTTTCTTCCAATCCAGATTCCTTGAAACCCTCTGGTTGCTTCATGTATATCCTCTCCTCTAGACTCCCATGTAAGAAAGCCGTCTTCACGTCCATCTGCTGCAACTCCATACCATGTTGTGCTACGAGAGATAACAACACACGAATTGAAGCATGACGTACCACTGGAGAGAATACCTCTGTGTAGTCCACTCCCTCTCTCTGTGAGAACCCCTTAGCAACAAGCCTTGCTTTGTATCTGACTCCACCTTGCTCTGAAGGTGCCTCCTTCTTTGTGAACACCCATTTTGAACCAATGGCCCGAGCATCTCTAGGTAGATCCACTAGCTGCCATGTCTTGTTCTTTTCCAGGGACTCCATCTCCTCCATCATGGCCTGCATCCATGAGTCTCTTTCTGAACTTTCCATGGCTTCTTGGAAGGTCTCTGGATCTTCATTTGCAGTGATTAGAGCATAGGAAATCATGTCATCAATGCGATACCGAGCAGGTTTGATGATGGTACGCTTTGCCTTGTGTAGTGCCACACCCCTTTGATCATCTCTCAAAGCTGAAGTGTGTGACTCCACCTGCACCTCCTTTTGGATTGATGGCTCTCTGGCTGATCCTTTACATGTATTGGAACATTCATACCAAACTCCACCTCAAAAGAAGCATGTTTTGAAGTAGAAGTAGAAGGTACATCACCTGTCAGCCAATGCTGTCCACTGCTGTCCTGTTCAGCCTTTTCAGCTCCATCTGCAATCTCTGACCTCTTCAAGATGCTCTTCTCATCAAAAATAATGTCTCTACTGATGATACACTTCTGTGAATCTGAACTCCATAGCAAATAGCCTTTAACTCCCTGTGGATACCCGATGAAGATCAGCCTTTGTGATTTTGGGTCCAGCTTGCTCCTTTCAGTTGCCTCCACATGTGCATAGGCTGGGCAACCAAAAATCCTTAGGTGTCCAAGCTCCACCTTCTTCCCACTCCAGATCTCCTCTGGAATGCCTCCATCAAGTTTTCTATTAGGGGACCTGTTAACAAGAAAACCAGAGAACATAATTGCATCACCCCAAAAGACCTTGGGCAGTGATGCCTGCAGCCTCAAACTCCTAGCCTTCTCTGTCAATGTACGATTCATCCTCTCTGCCACACCATTCTGCTGGGGAGTCATCCTCACTGTGTAATGGCGTTGGATCCCATTTTCCTCACAGTAGCTTCTGAATTCATTGCTTGTATACTCCCCTCCATTGTCAGATCTCAAACACTTCACTGGTTTTCCTGTCTCCTTTTCAACACCAACTCTCCAAGCTTTAAACCGGGCAAATACCTCTGATTTTTCTCTTATCAGATATACCCATACCTTCCTGGAGTAGTCATCAATGAAGGTCAAAAAATACTTAGCCCCACCTCTGGCTGACACAGGGGCCGGTCCCCATACATCTGAGTGAACTAGTTCCAGAATACCTTCACTCTGCTTGGAACTGCTGGCAAATCTCACCCTATGTTGTTTGCCATAAATACAGGGCTCACAGATGTCATTGTCCTCCTTCTTAAGTGCTGGAATCAGACCTCTTTTGCTGAGTTCTATAAGCCCTTTATCACTCATGTGTCCCATTCGATAGTGCCACAGTTTATAGACCAACTGTTCCTCCTGTGCCGCTGCTAGCACCTCTGCACCATCTATGGCCACTGAGCCTTCCATCTGATAGAGATTATTTTCCAACCTTCTCCCTTTCATCACCACTAATGCACCCTTGGTTATCCTCAAACATCCACTCCCCGGCTGGCTTCCAAAAGCATACCCATGCTTCTCCAGGTAGCCCAAAGAAATTAGATTCTTCTTCAACTCCGGGACATGTTTGACATTGGTCAAAGTCCTTATAACCCCATCATACATCCTCACCCTTATGCTTCCAACTCCAGCAACCTTACAAGGATGATTATCACCAAGGCATACACTCCCTCCATCAGATTCTTCATAAGTTGCAAACCACTCCCTATGCGAAGTATAATGGTGAGAACATGCTGAGTCAAGTGTCCAACAACTATCACACTTCTTGGTCCCATCTGAAACTACCAGTACATCATCTTCACTGTCTTCAGATGAATTTGCACCACCATTGCTGGCTGAACCTCCCTTGGAAATGCCCTTCCCCTTCTCATTCTTCAGAAGTGGGCAATTTCTCTTCAGGTGACCAATCTGATGACACTTGTAACACTTCCATGCTTTCTGCTTGCCCCGAGACTTAGATCTGCCTTTGGACTTGCCTCTAACCTTTTCCCAGGGTCTTCCTTGCCTCTCATTCATAGCAAGTACCTCTGTGTTAGAGTTTCCCATGCGGATCTTTTCTCTTTGCTGGTTTGATCTCAGCACCCCCACAACCTCTTCATAATTCAGGGTCTCCTTCCCATACACCAAGGTTGTAATCAGACCATCATAGGAACTGGGTAGCGAACACAACAAGATGAGGGTCTTGTCTTCTTCATCAATCTTCACATCAAGGCTCATCACCTCTGAGCACACCTGATTGAATTTCTGAATATGGGCCACAAGATCTCCTCCCTCAGGCATTCTCAAGCTGTACAACTGTTTCTTCAACCACAACTTGTTTGTCATGCTCTTTCCCATGTAAGTGTTCTCTAAAGTTTCCCAGAGCCCCCTTGCCGTGGTCTGCGTGCAAATCTCCGGCAAGACTTGATCAGCCAAGCACATCCTGATTGTGCTAAATGCAATCTCCTCTAACTCCTCCCAATCCTCACGACTTACATTATCCGGTCTTTGTTTCACCAAGACCTTATAAATCCTTTGCTGTACCAATAAATCCTTCACCCTTTGCTGCCATAGGGTGAAGTTTCCCTTGCCATCATACTTTTCAAAATCGAATTTAAAGCTACTAGATGCCATATCCAACCAAGAAACAATGCACACAACAAAAACAGAAAATTAAACTTGCTGCAAAAATTTCTGGTTTGATATCTTACCAAGAAACGCCCAAGATCCAATCTTTTCTCCACCAAATCACCGAGGCTCTGATACCAAATGAAGAGTGGATCGTCCTCTTTCTACCCTTGGAGCATAGCACGCATTCGACCAGCCCCAAGTCGTGTGGAGATGCGGAAGCGAGATGATATCCCTGCTGAAATTCTGCAGCAGAATTTTGGATCTTGATCTTGGTAATCTTCCCGGATTGATTAGCAACTAGGATTTTCTTTGGTTTCTTGCGCCCCAAGATTGTAAGAGAGGGTCGTGGCCTCTCTTCTTCCTCACGTGAACCTTCAGATCTGATCCAGAAAATCAAGAGACGCTGCCCAAGAAGAAGGTGCTGCTAGGGTTTCCTCTTCTCCTTCTTTGAGAGAGGCGGTTCCAAGAAGATGGCTAGGGCAGAGATGCAGCAATAAAACCCTAGAAATCTAGGGCATCTATGTGTGAGAAAGAGAGAAAACATGTATAAGAGAGGAAAGAAGAGCGATAGCTCGTTCTTGGGAGAAAAGAGTTTCTTTCATTCATCTATAATCATCATCGTTACATGATTATATCAACCCCGTCCCATGACGGCCACCAAAATAAAACCAGCACCACATATGAACCGGTGCCTTATTATATGGATAATAAACCCTAAAAAACTCCCTTGGACCAGCCACACCTTGGGCCCAAACCCAGCCCAATGATAGACTAGCCCCCTCAAGACCCAACAACCTGGGCCTTAAACATGTGGAGCCTATAAACCTCCACCTAGGATTTAAGCTTTGGAGTACCACACAGGCTCTACAATTAGGAGGAGGAAAAGGGGGTAAGAGAGAGAATATCGATGACTAGCGAATGAGATTTGATGGTTAGGGTAGGGCTATGACATCGCCTTATGATCGGCCATATAGGGAATCTCCATGTTCGAAATAGGATTGGTACCATCCCCTTAGAAGAAAATAGGCTAGGGGAGAAAGATCAAGGGTTGTACCTCTTTACTGATATGTAATCATTATTTAGTTAAAGATGCACTAGCAACTAAGAGAAAACAAAAACAATCTACCTAACATTGAGATTTGATGTCTAGCCATGGTTCTCAAGTATGCCACGCCCACATTGATAACGAAAGGGTCTGGGTATGGCAATTGATGGCCCAGTTAATAAAATAAGAACTAAAGAACCATTCCCGCCAATAGGACGGGACAAGGCTGAAGATCCCAATCACCCTCTCTATGAAAGAAAATAATCTTCATCCCTATTCTTCTAGGTGATTTTTTTTATCCCTACCCTTATGTTATGGAAAATGATAAATATCTATTATGTTCCATCCCTATTTTACATTCATCCCTACCCCACCCCTTTCCTGATGACATATACAATTTTTCATAAAAATTATAACTCAATTTTTTCTCACTAAGTATATCAATAAATTTAATTTTATCTCTTAAATTTATACTTATCATTAAAATTATTAAAAGTTTAAACTAATAATAAAAGCATGATTTTGTACATATGAAAACATATGAGAATGTTATAATATTTGAATATGAGGCCAATGGAGTGGGAGTGAAGTAAGATAGGAATAATAGTGATACGTTTATTCCTATTCTTGCTTCTTTTCTATCAGTAGTAACAAAAAATAATATGTCCTTATTCTATAAAAACAATATGTTCCTATCTTCACTCTAAAAAAGGTGAGGAATTCATAAATGAAGTGGGGTGGGGTGGGTCTGATTTTATAAGTTTAAACCAATAAATAAGAGAGGAGACAATCACAATTATGGCTCTAAATTGGAAAGTGGAGTTTAATCGTGTAGAAGAAATTTGGGTCAATAAGTGTCATTACTACTAATGCCGGTCATTCGACTTGATCCCTAACCATTTGTGTGAAGTTCTAATGGCTTTGGGGGTGATAGAGAATAGAGAACCAAGGCCATTGAGGCACTTCAAGGCTAGGGTTGGAAGTGTACCAAATCGAATCAAGTAACACCTATGTTTGAACCCATCTTTTTTTTTTTTGGAAAAGACTTTGTACACCGTCTCCGGTGCAGCAAGGCCTACGTGGGCTGCACCGCCTCTTCTGATTGGTCCACGTGGCTCCTACGTGGATGACCTGCCGGGCGGTATGGCTCTGCTTTGATGTTACGTTCTGAACGTGACAGCCATTTAAAGCAGTTCGCTTTTTTTTTAAAATTAGCATGCGGATGAAAATGCCCTTTCCCTCCATCCTAGCACCATTTTACGTTGTATTTCATCTGTGCAAGAAGAACTCTCTTTCTTCCTCGGTCGAAAGAAAATATTTCAGTTTCGAGGCTAGAAAACCTGGCTACTGGAGTCTTTGTACAAAAACTTTTGGAGGAAATGTCATCCGCAGCACAAAGTAAAAGTCTTTCTTCCCACTTCTTTCTAAAGCTCCTTTATTACACCAACCGTTTTTTCTGGTTAGAGTTAGTTAATACGTGACCAAACCGTTTAATGCGCGGGTAACTTCCTTAGAACAAAATAGTTATGACATTCTGGGAGTCATAACTCTTTTAATGCTGCCCTTTCCCTCCATCCTAGCGCCAATTTATGTTGGATTTCATCTCTGCAAGATGAGCTCTTTCTTCCCCTCCCTCGCTCTGAGAATCCGGATGCTAAGAATCAGTTGAGCACGAACCTACGCCCTCGCTTTGAAAGTCCGGTCGACAGAAAATATTTCAGCTTCGAGGCTGAAAAACCTGGCTACTGGAGTCTACTAGAGTCTTCAAATATAAAAGTTTATCCAATGAGTTTTTCCTTGCCAAAACCTCACGTAGACGTTCGCTTCTCTCTCTGAATTCGGCCAGGTAGGGTGTCGCGGGGATTCTCTCTGTTTTCCTGTCATTACTTTCGAAGATCAAATGGGAGTCTCGAGAAACATGACTAGCATTCCCAAGCAGATGAAGGAAAAAAGGAGCCTTTTAAAAGCAATTGATGAAGAGATAACGAAGGCAGCTGAGGCTCATCTTACAGACCTGGCCAAATTCAGAGAGATAAGCAAACGTCTACGTGAGGTTTTGGCAAGGAAAAACTCATTGGATAAACTTTTATATTTGAAGACTCCAGTAGACTCCAGTAGCCAGGTTTTTCAGCCTCGAAGCTGAAATATTTTCTGTCGACCGGAGTTTCAGAGCGAGGGCGTAGGTTCGTGCTCAACTGAATTTCATCTATGCAAGAAGAACTCTCTTTCTTCCCCCCTCGCTCTGAGAGTCCGGATGCTGCCCTTTCCCTCCATCCTAGCACCAATTTATGTTGGATTTCATCTCTGCAAGAAGAACTCTTTCTTCCCCTCCCTCGCTCTGAGAGTCCGGATGCTAAGGAATCCCCGCGACACCCTACTTCAAATTCGGCCGAAAATCCTTCGCGACACCCCAGTGGAAAGTTCACAACACCCTAGCTTTAAGGCGACGACACCCATCGTTAGAACTGACCACGGAGATAATCCCCGCGACACCCTAGTTCTAATTCGGCCGAAAATCAATTGCGACACCCCAGTTGAAATCTCACGACACTCTAGCTCTAAGGAGACGACACCCGTGCTTAAAACTGACCATGGAGATAATCCCAGCGACACCCTAGTTCTAATTCGACCGTAAATCCTTCGCGACACCCCAGTTGAAATACCACGATACCCTAGCTTTAGGGCGATGACACCCGTGCTTACAAATGACCACATAGAGAGTCCCCGGTGACACCCTAGTCAAATTCGGCCGTAAATCCTTCGCGACACCCCAGTCGAAATATCACGACACCGTAGCTTTAAGGCAATGACACCCGTCGTTAGAACTGACCACGGAGAGAATCCCCACGACACCCTAGTTCTAATTCGGCCAAAAATCAATCGCGACACCCCAGTTGAAATCTCACAACACCCTAGCTCTAAGGAGACGACACCGTGCTTAAAACTGACCACGGAGATAATCCCAGTGACACCCTAGTTCTAATTCGGCCGTAAATCCTTCGTGACACCCCAGTTGAAATCCCATGACACCCTAGCTTTAGGACGACGACACCCGTGCTTACAAATGACCACATAGAGAGTCCCCGGTGACACCCTAGTCGAATTCGGCCGTAAATCCTTTGCGACACCCCAGTCGAAATATCACGACACCCTAGCTTTAAGGCAACGACACCCATCATAGAACTGACCACGGAGAGAATCCCCGCGACACCCTAGTTCTAATTCGGCCGAAATCAATCGCGACACCCCAGTTGAAATCTCACGACACCCTAGCTCTAAGGAGACGACACCCGTGCTTAAAACTGACCACGGAGATAATCCCAGCGACACCCTAGTTCGAATTCGGACGTAAATCTTTCGCGACACCCCAGTTGAAATCCCACGACACCCTAGCTTTAGGGCAACGACACCCGTGCTTACAAATGACTACATAGAGAGTCCCCGGCGACACCCTAGTCGAATTCAGCCGTAAATCCTTCGCGATACCCCAGTCAAAATATCACGACACCCTAGCTTTAAGGCAACGACACCCGTCGTTAGAACTGACCACGGAGAGAATCTCCGCGACACCCTAGTTCTAATTCGGCCAAAAATCAATCGCGACACCCCAGTTGAAATCTCACGACACCCTAACTCTAAGGAGACGACATCCGTGCTTAAAACTGACCACGGAGATAATCCCAGCGACACCCTAGTTCTAATTCGGCCGTAAATCCTTCGCGACACCCCAGTTGAAATCCCACGACACCCTAGCTTTAGGGCGACGACACCCGTGCTTACAAATGACCACATAGAGAGTCCCCGGCGACACCCTAGTTAAATTCGGCCGTAAATCCTTCGCGACACCCCAGTCAAAATATCACGACACCCTAGCTTTAAGGCAATGACACCTGTCGTTAGAACTGACCACAGAGAGAATCCCCGCGACACCCTAGTTCAACATCGGCCGTAAATCCTTCGTGACACCCCAGTTAAAATCTCACGACACCCTAGCTTTAAGGCGACGATACCCATGCTTGAACAAGGCGGAATTTGACATCACCTTAGTACTAATTCGACGACACCCTAGTAACTCAGCCATGCCATCTTTTCAAGAAAAGTTACAAAATGTAGGCAGTTCCTATGGGTTTGCGGGTCTCTGTGATGTGATCGTGGCGATCCGGGTGTCCTTTCGTATTTCTCTGAGGTCGGCATAAACCCTAGAAAAAGCACTCATTCGTCTGTTGCTCGAGAAGCCATCCTTTTGCTCAAGAAGCCATCCTTCGTCTCTTGCTCGAGAAGCCACTGGTCTCCTTTTCCCTCCTAAATTTGTCCCATAGTTCATTCTTCCATATACTTCATTCATGGAGATGAGTGCTTTCGTATGTGGACAAAGACCGCGAACAAAGAAGAAGCAGACGGAGAAAATGACGAAACAATGCAAGGCCATGGTTCTTCGTTCGAATGAGGATGCGGCTCCTTCAGGTATGTTTATCACTATATTAAATATTATGACATCCTCTCTTAAAATTTCATGACAAGTATGTCTTCTGTCTTACCCTCTGTTTCAGTTGATAATAAAATTATTCCAGTCCCCCCAGTGAAGGCTTCCCAGCTGTTTAAGAATAGCTGCAGGCCGGCCGTATACGTTCAGAAGGTTTGGAGGATGGGGTTCTCTAGACGGCATACAAAACTGATTCGAAGGACCCCATTTGGTGCCTTCGTCGACATGCAGACGTTCACAGTCGACGGGCGACTGCTAGCAGACATCATAAGATGTCACAATGGAGGCGACGAGTTCATGTTTTGCAGAAAGCCAGTTCTATTCAGTGCCGACGAAGTTGCACTCATTCTGGGACTTCCAGCTCATGGGAAGAAGATCGATACGTCCAGCCAAATGTTCAATGGAAGGTTGTTCAGACGGTTTGGCCAGGGTTTAGATCTTCGCCAAGAAGGTTTGGAGAAGTTGATATTTCAACTCCGATCATCTAAAGTACAGGAGGATGTCGAGGACACCGTCCGACTTTGGATCGCATACATGTTGGTCATGTTTTTGGCTCCAAAGTCTAATCAGAGATGTCCACGGTATCTCATCCAGCACTTGGATGACTTAAGTCAACTGGGTAGCATCGACTGGGCTTCGGCACTGAAGGAGTTGATTGTTCTGGCTCTCCCAGAAATAGCTGCTTGCTTGCGTTCTGAGGAGCCGGTGCACTCAAAGAATGCAAAAAAAGTTAGGAGGCAGCCTACCCTGTTCGGATGCTCGGCAGCACTGATGGTAAGGATTATTGAGACACATAATTAGTGTTGTGAGTAATTTTTTTGTAATATTACATTATTTAATATCCAAAAAATATCATGTTCAGGCGTGGTTCCTCGAGCATACATCAATGCGAGAACCAGCATACCCTGATAAACGGCCCCGGCTGTTGAAGTGGTATGACCACCAAATGAAGATCCAATCGGTTCGGGTTGCCGACTTGCAGCCTCACGACTTGGTAAGCTAGTTCATTGCTCCATTGCTCTGACCATTTTTTCAACTTAATGCGTCAATATGTTCACTTAATATTAATTTGTTATCATCTTGCGTTGCAGATGGAGGGAGCTACTGTACCATTGCCAGAAGAGCGCTGGCTTCTCCCTCAGCAGAATGTAGCATCCCCCCTCAACCAACAGATACCTGCGCCCCTCAACCAACGGATAGCTACGCAGGATGTGCGAGTTGAGGACTGAATTGGAGTGCGTTAAGGATCAACTCGACGATGTCAGGCACAGGCTGTCCATTGCTGAGAGCCTCCTCAGTTCACTGCTCAGAAGGACAAGGGAGACGAAAACAGAGAAGGTGCATTCCCTGGAGTTGGTCCTCCGCGAGCCTGGTAATGAAAATAGTAAGAGAAGAAGATGGAGGAGGACCATTCATCCGAGTGTCCAATTGAGACAGGGAATGCAAAAGCAGAGGAGAAGAGATTGGAGGGGGATTCATTGGCTGATAAAACAGAGCATGGGAATGAAAATAAAGATGAGTCCATATCCGATAATAAACTTGGCACCCCTGCGCCAAAGGATGATAATATGGACATAGAAATAATTGGAGTGCCTTCGCTTGTTAGGAGGGTTAAAAAAGAGCCGAGGAAGCGTAAGGCATCCATGGTCGTCGAGAATGTTATGAGACAACCCGTCCTAAAAAGTCGGCGAAGACAGTGGGCACGTCAAAGCCCAACACAACGGTCGAAGATGACCAAATTATTATTCAAAATTTTTTGAGCGAGCGACTAACCGACGAGATCGTCTACACAAATATGTTTTCTGGCGTTGTAACAAGAAAAAATCTTCAAGATCTCATTAACAATGAAATGATAATAGATGATGTAAGTATATCAAGAAACTGTTCTAGTTGTTGATTTTAGAATTATATTAATCGGTTTACATTGCATTGGCAGATAATTGATTCGGCCAGGAGTTTCTGATGCGCAACTGGACAGAGCATCCTGACCGATACCATAAGTGCATATTTGCATCAGTTTTCGTATCCGCTCTGTGTCTGACTTCCTCATCACCTGCTCATGAACTTGCTGGAACATCAGGGGCCGTGATATTTGACAATGTATCGGATGAAGATAAGGCCCAATTCCGGTTTCTGTTCACCATAATAAACTCTGATAACTCGCACTGGCATTTGGTTGCTGTCGACATGGAAAGAAAGGTGTTCATGCACCTGAATTCAATGAAACGCAACCCGAAGTACAAGGCCAATGCAAGGAAATGGCATACAATTCTAGGCCACATATTCCATATCTACTGCGATAAAAGGAAGCGATGACTTGGCCGATGGAAGATATTTCGGATTGCCCAAGCCAACCGACCGGATCGCTGGATTGCGGCCTATACTGTCTGAGATACATGAATGTCTTGCTCGATGGGACAATCCTGATATGAAGATGGATTTCACGGATGAGGAAGTCAGAGATTACCGGCGACACTTAGCTGCGACGATATTGAGAGAGGGCTTGAACAAGAAGATTAGCGACATTGTAGAAAAATGTTCTTAATTTTTTTATTCTTCTTTGTATGAAAATTGAATGTAATTTATTCATGTTAACACTGATTAATATTTAATGCAAATGCATAAGAATAATCGTTGCGAGCAGGGGTGTCCTTGATGTACTCATATGTTTGCCTTCGTATGTTTTCGCCTTTCGGGTGTCGCCGCGCAAGAGGTAGGGAGTCGTTAGCCAAGAGCTGGGTGTCGTCGCGCAAAAATCTTCGGTGTCGGTTCACGAGTTCTGGGATGTCGTAGGTTTTCGCCTTTCGGGTGTCGCGCGCAAGAGCTAGGGTGTCGTTACCCTTGAGCTGGGGTGTCGTCGCGCAAAAATCTTCGGTGTCGTTCGCGAGTACTAGGATGTCATAGGTTTCCGTCTTTCGGGTGTCGCCATGCAATAGCTAGGGTGTCGTTATCCAAGAGCTGGGGTATCGTCGCACTAAAATCTTCGGTGTCGTTTTGCGAGTACTGGGATGTCGTAGGTTTCCGCCTTTCGGGTGTCGCCGCGCAAGAGCTAGGGTGTCATTAGCCAAGAGCTGGGGTGTCGTCGCACTAAAATCTTCGGTGTCGGTTCGCGAGTACTGGGATCGTAGGTTTCCGCCTTTCGGGTGTCGCCGCGCAAGAGCTAGGGTGTCGTTACCCAAGAGCTGGGGTGTCGTCGCGCTAAAATCTTCGGTGTCGGTTCGCGAGTACTGGGATGTCGTAGGTTTCCGCCTTTCGGGTGTCGCCGCGCAAGAGCTAGGGTGTCGTTATCCAAGAGCTGGGGTGTCGTCGCGCTAAAATCTTCGGTGTCGGTTCGCGAGTACTGGGATGTCGTAGGTTTCCGCCTTTCGGGTGTCGCCGCGCAAGAGCTAGGGTGTCGTTATCCAAGAGCTGGGGTGTCGTCGCGCTAAAATATTCGGTGTCGTTCGCGAGTACTGGGATGTCATAGGTTTCCGCCTTTCGGGTGTCGCCGCGCAAGAGCTAGGGTGTCGTTACCCTTGAGCTGGGGTGTCGACGCGCAAAAATCTTCGGTGTCGTTCGCGAGTACTGGGATGTCGTAGGTTTCTGCCTTTCGGGTGTCACCGCGCAAGAGCTAGGGTGTCGTTATCCAAGAGCTGGGGTGTCGTCGCGCTAAAATCTTCGGTGTCGGTTCGCGAGTACTGGGATGTCGTAGGTTTCCGCCTTTTGGGTGTCGCCGCGCAAGAGCTAGGGTGTCGTTAGCCAAGAGCTGGGGTGTCGTCGTGCTAAAATCTTCGGTGTCGTTCGCGAGTACTGGGATGTCGTAGGTTTCCGCCTTTCGGGTGTCGCCGCGCAAGAGCTAGGGTGTCGTTAGCCAAGAGCTGGGGTGTCATCGTGCTAAAATCAGTGTCGGTTCGCGAGTACTGGGATGTCGTAGGTTTCCGCCTTTCGGGTGTCGCCGCGCAAGAGCTAGGGTGTCGTTATCCAAGAGCTGGGGTGTCATCGCGCTAAAATCTTCGGTGTCGGTTCGCGAGTACTGGGATGTCGTAGGTTTTCGCCTTTCGGGTGTCGCCGCGCAAGAGCCCGATTCGTTAGCCAAGAGCTGGGGTGTCGTCGTGCTAAAAGCACTTCATTTTACTGAAATAGACACCCTATTTTGAAAGCACTTCATTTGCGACCAAGCCACCCTAATTCAAAAGTTACGACACCCGTGTTTTATATATGCTCTTGTGTAAGTTGACTCAATACATAAGCATCAAATTCGTCCATCAAAGTTTCGGAAGGCGGAACAATTCTCTCCAGGTCCTCTTCAGTATTAATAGACTGCAAACAAGTCTGCCTGATGCTTGAAGCAGCTCTTTCCTTGACCTGATTTTTCCTTGATCTTTTTGACTTCTTCTCGACTCCACTCTTTAATCTGTTCTCTCTCGGGCGACCTTTCGTCCTAATTTGTTCAGGATCTTGAATTACAAGCTCTGTACGTGGTTTAGCTGCGCAGTTGGCATCCACGGCAATTTTGAATATAGGTGTTAGACCATCCATCACTACATTAAATGCATCTTCAGACATGGAGGCTATCTCTGCGAGCTTCGTCATCCGATGACTCAGCAAACTATATCTACAATCATTAACATAATATTAACGATAACAAATATTAAGACATTTCAATTAAAAAATTGTCACTGCGTACCGTGATTTTCGTGTGCTTTTATCATAACCCTCAGTATTGCAGTCGAATTCGTCGAATTGGTATTTCATGTCCTTGCACCATCTCTTCAAGAAGTATTTATCTGGTAAACGAAATACGTCACTTTGATGAAGAACCAACAGGGCATGCCTACACAGGTACCCCTTGAACTGAAAGGATCGGCACTGGCATTGGACATCCTCAATATTTCTATCGTATGACACGATATAATCTTTGATCATCTCCTTGCCAATTCCATCGACTTCAATCCTTTCATACGACTTTACGGAATATAAACAACTATTGCCAGCTTCCTTGATCAATTTTGTATTTGATGCAGCCATTTCAAGGATCTCATTCTGAAATTTTTTGAAAATGCGCCTTGTATACCTTCCTGCAGCTTGTCTCTCAAAAGGTGATGATGTCTTTAGGAAAGCAATCGTTTGCAACGTCCTATTATCTTCCTCATTTTCGGCCTCGTATCTTTTTTCCAAGGCATCTTCGTACTTACTTATGAACTCCGTTAGTGTTGTCTTCGAATTTATAAACCCATCGAAGAGTGATTAATGCCCTCGCTCCTTTGTGAAGATGACATCCCTGTTCAAAATTTTGTCAACAAAAAAAAGCGTTTAACGCGAACATGAACCAAAGACAATGACATACAAACCTGCGAAGAATGTATCCTTTAGGTAAACTGGGACCCATTTATCCCGACATTCGTAAAGGACATTGAACCAATCTATAGACTTGCATTCTTTATATTTCTCCATAACATGTGCCCACCTTTCCTCGAATGACTGTATGGTCAATGAATCATATATCGCCTCATCGAAATCAACCATAAACTTGGGATTTGCCGTGCAAATGTGGCCAATCTTTTCAGGTATCTTCTTCAATATATGCCAAAGACAAAATCGATGTCGTGTGTTAGGAAAAACTTCTTTGACAGCAGCCTCGATTGCCTTATCTTGGTCAGTTATCATGGCAATAGGTGCTTGACCACCATTTGCATCCAGCCAAGTCTGAAAAACCCATTTATATGTCTCAGTACTCTCATCAGACAACAATGCGCATCCAAGCAAGGTGGACTGTCCATGATGGTTGACCCCAACGAATGGACAAAAAGGCATTTGATATCTGTTTGTCAAGTACGTTGAGTCAAAGCTTAGAACATCACCGAAGTATGTGCATGCCAATCTTGACCTTGGATGAATCCAGAAGACAGACCTCAGATGACCATTATCATTGAGGTCTAAGGAATAGAAGAAATTGGGATTTCTGAGTTGCATTTCGGCGAAATGAATTACCATCGACTGAGCATCTCCTTCTTTCAGCTTAGACTGACGTTCGCGACAAATGAAGTTACGAGCATCCTTCTCGGTGAAATCCAATTGTCTTCTGCCCCCTTTTCTCCTTGCTATGGCAGAGTATATCTGAGTCGTCGGAACATTCACGGCATGTAAATTGCTGATCTCTGCCTTCTCTGGTGTGCTGATCCTCCTATGCGACCGTAGATAACCAGTTGATGTTATGGACATCCCATGGTTATGTTCTAGAGAAACCTCATCCAATATCCACTTACCACTTGTAGCATTCAGTCTTGCTTTTATGGATGCCATACAATCAACTTTCCCAGTATCCCTATGATTCATACTCTTCTCTGATTTTCTAGATTTTCCTTGCCTCCAACACGCCAGGTGCTTGAAGCAAAGTTGTTTTTTGTTGTTGGCCCTGCTACACACTGTTGTGATTCCAAAACCAACTCGTTTCGCGTATCCATTGTAGAACGTATATACATCATCTGCTGAATTGAATTCCATCCCAGTTTGAGGAACTACAATATCATCCACTGCATTTGGAGCGACGGGTGAAGGTGCACGGCCGGGAGTGTTATCGATTTCTTTCCGATCTACAATTTCAGCATCAACTGTGAAAATATAGGCACGCAGTCATGAACAATGATATCCATAGATTTAGTTGTCAATATATGCTGACAAAGGATTAGGATTTAGGACACGAAGGTTAAAACAATACGACACCCCAGTTATCATCTCACGACACCCTAGCTTTAAGGCGACGACACCCGTGGGTTCACTGTTAATGCACGGGTGTCGTCGCCTTAAAGCTAGGGTGTCGTGAGCTTTCAACAGGGGTGTCTCGAAGGAGTTTCGGTCGAAATCCAATTCTCCTGGGGTGTCGCGGGGATTCTGTCAGTTCTAAGCACGGGTGTCGTAGCATTGATGCTAGGGTGTCGTGAGGTTTCAAGTGGGGTGTCGCGAAGGAGTTTCGGCCGAAATCCAAATCATCCTTGGGTGTCGTGAGGTTTTCTCTTGGGACGACGTAAAACTTACTACGGTAACCAGGTATTTGGCTTCCTGAAACTCTCTTCTGTTCCCATCCCTCGAAACTCAACGAGGGGGGGGGGCGCACCGATTCGATTCCTGTGAACCGCCCACTGAGATGGTGGCGCGTGGCAATCGAAACACCCGCCAGGAGTACCTTAAATATGGATGGGGGAATGCCATCGTTAATCACCTTTTCAGCTGATCTTCCAAACTTTTTTGATACTGAGATGGCTTTAGAGGCGAGGGGCGATCTACTGGCACCCATGGGAGCCGCGCACAACGGTCACCGTCGATGCGGAGGTTTTGCGGAGTCGCTCGCAATCAGCGAGCGACTCAACAGGGCGGCCGAGCAATACATGGCCGTTTCAATATCGAGGTCCTGCTTCGGGCCAACAGCCGGCTGGAGTCGCAAGTAGAGTCCCTCCAGCGCCAGATCACCGAGGCAGCGACCGAAGCAGATGTCAAGCCCCAGTGAGGGCTCATGTACCGTAACTTGGGTGTCGCGGGCCTTCTCGCGTGGTCAGTTCTAAGCACGGGTGTCGTCGCCTTAAAGCTAGGGTGTCGTGAGCTTTCAACAGGGGTGTCTCGAAGGAGTTTCGGCCGAAATCCAATTCTCCCTGGGGTGTCGGGGATTCTCCGCGCGGTCAGTTCTAAGCACGGGTGTCGTAGCATTGGTGCTAGGGTGTCATTAGATTTCAACAGGGGTGTCTCGAAGGAGTTTCGGCCGAAATCCAAGGGGTGTCGCGGGGTTCTCCCGTGATCAGTTCTAAGCACGGGTGTCGTCGCCTTAAAGCTAGGGTGTCGTGAGCTTTCAACAGGGGTGTCTCGAAGGAGTTTCGGCCGAAATCCAATTCTCCTGGGGTGTCGGGGATTCTCTCCGTGGTCAGTTCTAAGCACGGGTGTCGTAGCATTGTGCTAGGGTGTCGTGAGGTTTCAAGTGGGGTGTCGCGAAGGAGTTTCGGCCGAAATCCAAATCATCCTTGGGTGTCGTGATTTTCTCTTGGGACGACGTAAAACTTTACCGGTTGGCTTCCCGAAACTCTCTTCTGTTCCCCATCCCTCGAAACTCAACGAGGGGGGGGGGCGCACCGATTCGATTCCTGTGAACCGCCCACTGAGATGGTGGCGCATGGCAATCGAAACACCCGCCAGGAGTACCTTAAATATGGATGGGGGAATGCCATCGTTAATCACCTTTCAGTGATACTGAGATGGCTTCTAGAGGCGAGGGCGATCTACTGGCCATTGTCACCATCGATGCGGAGGTCTTTGCGGAGTCGCTCAATCAGCGAGCGACTTTGGCCGAGCAATACTGGTTTCGATCGAGGTCCTGTCGGGCCAACAGCCGGCTGGAAAGTAGAGTCCCTCCAGCGCCAGATTGAAGCCCCAGTGAGGGCTCATGTACAATAAATTTTAGGGGTGTCGCGGGCCTTCTCGCCGTGGTCAGTTCTAAGCACGGGTGTCGTCGCCTTAAAGCTAGGGTGTCGTGAGCTTTCAACAGGGGTGTCTCGAAGGAGTTTCGGCCGAAATCCAATTCTCCCTGGGGTGTCGCGGGGATTCTCCGCGCGGTCAGTTCTAAGCACGGGTGTCGTAGCATTGGTGCTAGGGTGTCATGAGATTTCAACTGGGGTGTCGCGAAGGAGTTTCGGCCGAATTCGACAAGGGGTGTCGCGGGGGTTCTCTCCGTGATCAGTTCTAAGCACGGGTGTCGTCGCCTTAAAGCTAGGGTGTCGTGAGCTTTCAACAGGGGTGTCTCGAAGGAGTTTCGGCCGAAATCCAATTCTCCTGGGGTGTCGGGGATTCTCCGCGCGGTCAGTTCTAAGCACGGGTGTCGTAGCATTGGTGCTAGGGTGTCATGAGATTTCAACTGGGGTGTCGCGAAGGAGTTTTGGCCGAATTCGACAAGGGGTGTCGCGGGGGTTCTCTCCGTGATCAGTTCTAAGCACGGGTGTCGTCGCCTTAAAGCTAGGGTGTCGTGAGCTTTCAACAGGGGTGTCTCGAAGGAGTTTCGGCCGAAATCCAATTCTCCTGGGGTGTCGCGGGGATTCTCGCGCGGTCAGTTCTAAGCACGGGTGTCATCGCCTTAAAGCTAGGGTGTCGTGAGCTTTCAACAGGGGTGTCTCGAAGGAGTTTCGGCCGAAATCCAATTCTCCTGGGGTGTCGGGGATTCTCTCCGTGGTCAGTTCTAAGCACGGGTGTCGTAGCATTGATGCTAGGGTGTCGTGAGGTTTCAAGTGGGGTGTCGCGAAGGAGTTTCGGCCGAAATCCAAATCATCCTTGGGTGTCGTGAGGTTTCCTCTTGGGACGATGTAAAACTTACTACGGTAACCAGGTATTTGGCTTCCCGAAACTCTCTTCTGTTCCCATCCCTCGAAACTCAACGAGGGGGGGGGGCTCACCGATTCGATTCCTGTGAACCGCCCACTGAGATGGTGGCGCGTGGCAATCGAAACACCCGCCAGGAGTACCTTAAATATGGATGGGGGAATGCCATCGTTAATCACCTTTTCAGCTGATCTTCCAAACTTTTTTGATACTGAGATGGCTTCTAGAGGCGAGGGGCGATCTACTGGCACCCATGCAAGCCACCGCACAATGGTCACCGTCGATGCGGAGGTCTTTGCGGAGTCGCTTGTAATCAACGAGCGACTCAACAGGGCGGCCGAGCAATACATGGCCGTTTCAATGAGACAAATCGAGGTCCTGCTTCGGGCCAACAGCCGGCTGGAGTCGCAAGTAGAGTCCCTCCAGCGCCAGATCGCGAGGCAGCGATCGAAGCAGCAGATGTCAAGCCCCAGTGAGGGCTCATGTACTTTTTCTTTTCTTTTTTTATGAATAAAATAAATTTTAGTAACTTGGGTGTTGCGGGCCTTTTCGCCATGGTCAGTTCTAAGCACGGGTGTCGTCGCATTAAAGCTAGGGTGTCGTGAGCTTTCAACAGGGGTGTCTCTAAGGAGTTTCGACCGAAATCCAATTCTCCCTGGAGTATTGCGGGGATTCTCTGCGCGGTCAGTTCTAAGCACGGGTGTCGTAGCATTGGTGCTAGGGTGTCATTAGATTTCAACTGGGGTGTCACGAAGGAGTTTCAGCCAAATTCGACAAGGGGTGTCGCGGGGGTTCTCTCCGTGATCAGCTCTAAGCACGGGTGTCGTTGCCTTAAAGCTAGGGTGTCGTGAGCTTTCAACAGGGGTGTCTCAAAGGTGTTTCGGCCGAAATCCAATTCTCCCTGGGGTTTCACAGGGATTCTCTGCGCGGTCAGTTCTAAGCACGGGTGTCGTAGCATTGGTGCTAGGGTGTCATTAGATTTCAACTAGGGTGTCACGAAGGAGTTTCGGCCGAATTCGACAAGGGGTGTCGCGGGGGTTCTCTCCGTGATCAGCTCTAAGCACGGGTGTCGTCGCCTTAAAGCTAGGGTGTCATGAGCTTTCAAAAGGGTTGTCTCGAAGGAGTTTCGGCCGAAATCCAATTCTCCCTGGGGTGTCGCGGGGATTCTCCGCGCGATCAGTTCTAAGCACGGGTGTCGTCGCCTTAAAGCTAGGGTGTCGTGAGCTTTCAACATGGGTGTCTCGAAGGAGTTTCGGCCGAAATCCAATTCTCCTGGGGTGTCGTCAGATGAGAGCTAGGGTGTCGTGAATTTTCAACTGGGGTGTCGCGAACGACGACAGCACCGACTCAGGCTGTTAACGATACCCCAGTTCTCATCTTACGACACCCTAGCTTTTAGGCGATGACACTGATGACATGACTGTTAAAGCGGGGTGTCACGGGGATTGTTCTCCATATGGGGTGTTGCGGGCCTGCTCTCCAGCATCGTTTATAAGCACGACACACCCTTTATAGCATTTAAAGACACCCCATAGAACAAGCTATGATACCCCGTAAAGCAACATACGAAGATCGCAAAGGTTATAAGCATGGGTGTCGTAGCGTTGTAACTACGGTATTGCGAGGCTTTTCTCCAGCATTCGTTTGGAGCATGGTGTCCTAGGCTTGTAACTACGGTGTCTTAACAGTATATCAGGGGTGTCATAGCTTTAACGACGACACTAGAGCTATATGGACAGAAATAATGGGAAATATAGGCCGAACCACTCTGACGACACCCCAGTTCATGAGGTATAACAGCCTAGTTAAAAGAGTATGACATTCGTGCTTACAAAACAGAAAACTCTAAAGAGTTATGACTCCCAGAATGTCATAACTATTTTCTTCTAAGGAAGTTACTCGCGCATTAAATGGTTTGGTCACGCATTAACTAACTCTAACCAGAAAAAACGGTTGGTGTAATAAAGGAGCTTTAGAAAGAAGGGGAAAGAAAGACTTTTTACTTTGTGCTACGGATGACATTTCCTCCAGAAGTTTTTGTACAAAGACTCCAGTAGCCAGGTTTTTCAGCCTCGAAGCTGAAATATTTTCTTTCGACCGGGGAAGAAAGAAAGTTCTTCTTGCACAGATGAAATACAACGTAAAATGCCGCTAGGATGGAGGGAAAGGGCATTTTCGTCCGCACGCTAATTTTAAAATAAAGCGAACTGCTTTAAATGGCCGTCACGTTCAGAACGTAACATCAAAGTAGAGCCATACCGCCCGGCAGGTCATTCACGTAGGAGCCACGTGGACCAATCAGAAGAGGCGGTGCAGCCCACGTAGGCCTTGCTGCACTGGGGTCGGTGTACAAGTCTTTTCCATTTACAAATTACCAGAGAACTAGGGCCCATCATGTGCACACAGATTATATTATATTCATAAATAGACAAAGAAAATAAAAAACACATTTTTCATTAATATTTGTAGAAGTTAATATTTATGAATGTATTTATAAATTGATAATAAAATATTATATTTGAATATGTATAAATGTAAATGCAGGTATATAAATAAATTGTAATATAGATATAGAAAATAAATATATTTCATGAATTTATGACATATAAATACTTTCATTCACATTTCAATATTATTGTAATTATCCTTAAACAATTTGCATACTTAATTCACAATTATAAAAGTTAGTTGTTTTTTCTCCATTTTTATAGCATAGTTCCATATATATATAGGTTTATATAAAATAAATGCGTGCATGTAGCTAGGAGGGACGATTACCTCTAATATGCAAAAAAAATTCAAACCAAACTGTGCAACCTAAGTCTATAACACTTAATTAATAATAAATTGATATATATATGTATATATATATATATATATATATATATATGTATATGTATATATGTATATACATATATATATATATATATATATATATATATATATATATATGTATATGTATATATGTATATATATATATATATGTATATGTATATGTATATATATATGTCTATATATATATATATGTATATATATATATATATATATATATGTATATATATGTATATATATATATCTATATATATATGTGTGTGTGTGTGTGTGTGTGTGTGTGTGTGTGTGTGTGTAATGTATATATGTGTATATGTATATATGTATATATATATATATATGTAGCAATCTATAGGATCTTAATTTCTTTGTGGAAGCATTGTGACCATAACCTATTCTAAGACTAACCCCAGCCCTAGAGTTTCTTTGATATACCATAAATCTATTTTATTTATACAAATAAAATATGATGAGACTAGATTGTAACGACTCAGAATATAATTAAAAAAGCTAATTAGAAGATATTATTTTGGTTTCTTATTCTCCTATGAGTATTTACTATCTTCCCAATATACAATCAATGTGGTATTAAATACATGCCTTAGTACAAAATACATGCCCATATGAGTTTTGATACACTCTTTTTAGGCTCTGATGTACTTATCGAGGGTTTAAATCTAATCATAGATATCATAACCATTTTAAAGTCAGCTTCAAATGGGTCCATGCTATAATGTTACATTTTTTTATTCTATATTGTTATCTAAGTTTTTCATAATACATAACTGTTGTGGTACATGCCGACACGGGCTCTCAAAGGCACCCTTTTTCTGCTTAACAAATGCTTTTATCATGCAACAAAAGTAGCAATAGAAGCGACTGAAGAAGCGTGCTCTCCCCCGGAACAAACTCCTGCTACCATTCTGCCACAGCAATGGGTTGGCCATTAACAACCCACGGGCGATGAAGGACATAATCTGTGGCCTGTGCATCCTCAAACCGAAGAAGATAGTGACGATGCGCCAGAGCCACAGCTTCTATCTTCCCCGAGATGCCGGCACAATGAAGCTCACGAACTAGCGCCTCCGGAGGAATCCGCCACGCCAGGCTGCGAGCAAAGATCGCCTTGTCCTTCTACTTAGCAATCTCCTCCTCTAAAGACATCACCAAAACTTGGATGATGTCCGAAAACAACCTCTCCAACTCCGCCACAACCACCAGGGAGGGAGAAGGAGAAACCCACTCGTAACGGCTAGAGCACGCCTGGCTCCAAGGCATTCCGGGACTCATCGGGGCATCAGAGCCGACCGAAGGCTGGGCAGAAGAACTGGCCATCACCAGATTCAAGCTGGGATGAAAACAGCAATGACAAGCGCAGAAGATCGGGGAAGAAGAACCCAAAACCTGAATCCGTCTGCCGCTTCTCCCCATTGAATTCTGGTCGGATGATGCCCTCTCGCTAATCCTCTCTGTAGCTTGGAAGTTCATGTATTCGGATGATTCGACTAGGGATCGGAGTCGCGGGGATTTGCACGGGCTTGCATCAGTGTTGATCTGAGCAAGCCTCTTCGGCCTGGTGCTCGGATCAGAGGCTCTGGAATTCCCTTCTGGCAGCAGTTTTCTTATGATGAGCATGTTGATGGAATCTATGGATAGTGTGGTTCCTTGCATCTCTCCGGGGAGTGTGGATCGTCGCCGGCTATCTCGTCATCTGATTCGGGCTTCCAGTTCGGGCCGTGGATGGCAGCTTTGAGGCAGAGGAAGACTCTGGTGGTGCAGCGGGCGGATCCCCAGCAATCCTCTGCTTTTGGTAAGTCTGCGCTTTCTTCCTCTGCTCTGTGGAAGAATGGCAATTTCCTAAGAAAGTGGTGCGGAGACATCTTACTAGGGGGTCGAAGAGTCTGGGTGTCTTCTCCTCCTCTGGGGGCTCCCAGGATCCCTCTCCTTCTTCCCCCAAGCTGGCTACTGTGTCTGAAGGGCCTGCGTGCCGATCATCTTCCCCTGTGCCGGTGGTGGAGGAGGTCTTGCCCCTGGTGCCGAGTGACTTGTCGAGGGCCCCCATCAGGAAGTCTAAGTGGTTATTGATGGTTCATGCCCCTTGATTCCTCCTTCCTTGAATGGGAATGCAGCGTGCCGGTCTGGAGTCTGCGTGCCGGCTGGTGTTAAGGGTGGATCCCAGGCAACAGAGAGGGGTTCTTTAGTTTCTGTACCAGTGGAGTCTGTGAACCCTGGGATTTGGGTAATAACCCTTTTGCTGTTGGGTGCCCGACTAATTGGACTAGGTTTCCTAAGTCCTGTGGGGTTGGTCTGTCGGGCCTGCCGAAGAGGGCGCGGCCTGTGGAGCCTGTGTCCCAGCAGACTGTATCCAAGGCATCCAAAGCCAAGGGGAAAGCGCCTCTCCGAGGGAAAGTTAGTGACATGGGCTCTTTTACTTTTTGGCACAGCCTGAGTCCCCTAGGGGCACGGAGGGTTTGGCCGGGATAAGAAAGATTAAATCCCGTCGCAAGGACAATCTGATCCCTGGTTCTCTGCTAGGATCTTCTCAGTCAGATCAGGTTGTCGGTTCGGATCATGACATGGCAGTTGCCCGTCTTAAGGATGCCATTCTGAAGGAAGGCATGCTGAGGCTATGGACTCTTCACGGGTGGTTGAGCACTGTGATCAAGGAGTTGAGGGTTCTCTGGTGTCTAATGTTCATATTGTGGAGCGGGTAATGGGGGACATGGTTGGGGTCCCCCTTTATCCAGATTAAATGAAGATTCTTGCTTGGAATGTGCGAGGGGCTCTGAAACCCTCGTTTCGGTCTTCTTTTGGGAGACTCAACCAGCTTTCATTCTTTTGATATTTGTATTCTGTCGGAAACTCGATTGTCTGGGGATAGTCTTACTTGGCTTCGGAACAGATCTCTAGACAGTGGGAATCTTATGCCATTGAGTCAGTTGGTCTTTCTGGAGGCATTTTGGTATTATGGAGACCGGATAAAGTCCGTGTGGATGCCTTCCACGGGTGTGGCCAGTAGGTGGCTTTGGTCGTCTTGGAGGGATCCTCTGCTCCCTGGTTGCTTTCAGGGGTTTATGCCAGTACTGATTTTAGGGCTGTCATGCGCTCTAGGATGAGATCCTATCGCTTCTTGGTCAGGGTTTTCCCTCCCTCATTGCTGGTGATTTTAATTGTATAGTGGGGGCCTCTGAGAAGCGAGGTGGTAGACAGGTGGTTGGGTCTTCGGACATTGTTGAGTTTAGAGATTTCATCTCCTCAGTAGGTCTTTTGGATCTGGGCTTTGCTGGCTCCCAGTTCATCTGGTGTAATAACCATCAGGGGTCTGCCAGAGTTTGGGAAAGACTAGATAGGGCTCTGGCTTCGGCCAGCTGGCTTCAGCTCTTTCCTTCGGCTACTGTCACTCACCTACCCAGAATTGGCTCTGATCATTGTCCTATCCTTATATCCACTGACGTGACTATTCAGCGTTCGAGGCAGTTCAAGTTTGAGAAATTCTGGACTTATTATTCTTCTGCTAGCAAATCATTTCTCAGGTATGGCGGATGCCGGTCAGAGGGAGTGCTGCTTACCGACTATCTTGACGGTTGCTTATTACTAGCCGCAGGCTCTCTAGCTGGAAGAGGAGGGAGGTGGAGGATATTATGAGGCAAGTTGAGCAGGCAGAGTCTATTATCTCTTCGCTGCAGGCTAAGGAGGATCAGGAGGGTTTCCTTCTGGATTCGGATCTGTCTACCCTCAGATCTACCGTGGCCATCCACCACTCTCTATTATTGTAGCATGAGACTTACTGGAGGCAAAGATCTCGTATTCAGTGGATCAAGGAGGGGGATCGTAATACGAGATTCTTTCATCAGACTACTTTACGTCGCCGTGCAGCGAATCACATCAGGTGTTTAGTTGATGATGAGGGGCATTCTGAGGATGATCCGCAGGCGATCAGGGATAAGTTTCTTAACTTCTTTCAGTCTAGATGGACTGAGTTGTCTGGGGATGGGATCCCAGTCACTCCAGTTCTGCATTCTTGTAAGGTCTCTGATATGGAGAATGCTTTCCTCACTAGGCCTTTCTCTACGGAGGACATTCGCCTTGCTCTTTGGGACCTTGGCCCTGACAAGGCCCCTGCCCTAATGGGTATCCACCGTTATTTTTTCGTCACTACTGGGACATTGTTGGTTCGGATGTAGTCTTGGCTATCCAGTCTATTTTTCAGGCTAATCATATGCCATCTGACTGGAAGAGGACTCTTGTCACTTTGGTGCCTAAATGTTCAGACGCTTCCTCTCCTCAGCATTTCCGGCCTATCAGTCTGTGTACCACTCTATATAAGATCTGTGCTCGTCTTCTGGTTAGTCGGATGGTTTTGGTGATCCCTCGTCTCATCTCTCGGGAGCAGGGAGCTTTTCTCAGGGGACGAGTATCACGGATAATGCTTTGTTGGCTCAGGAGTTTATGCATGACCTTCACAGAGCCTCTGGATGTCAATGCCTTATGGCTATCAAGCTTGACATGAGAGAGCTTATGATAGACTACGGTGGGATTTCCTGTATTGTACTCTTTGTGAGTTTGGCTTCCATGAGATTTTTGTTGATTGGGTGATGGAGTATATCCAGAGGCCATCTTTCTCTCTCCTAATTAATGGGGGTCGTACGGAGTTCTTTCACTCGGAGGTTGGGTTGAGACAGGGGTGTCCTCTCTCTCTATTCTTGTTTATCATTTCTGCAGACAGTTTGTCCCGAGATCTTACTCTGGCTATGCGGTCTTCAGCTATTGACCCATATTCGATGGGGGCCCTTGGCTCGGCGCTGTCCCATCTCCTCTTTGCTGATGATTGCCTTCTTCTTGGGAATGCTTCTACTGATAATGCCACCACCTTTGCAGCTATTCTTTGCTCCTATTGTCGAGCCTTGGGTCAGAAGGTTAATCTCAGTAAATCTTTGATCTATTTTAGCCCGAGTACATCCCCTACTTTGAAGAGGACTATTTCTTAGATTATGGGCATTTCAGTTCAGTCTGATACGATGTCATATCTGGGGATTCTGATTACTGGGAGACGGCCACATTGCTCGGATTTCAGCTTTCTTGTGAGACGGATCCGTGATCGTCTGGATGGTTGGCAGGTTTCTGGCCTTTCTATGATGGCGCGGATTACTCTTATCAATATGTGCTATCTGCGATGCCTTGCTATCTTCTGTCTAACACTGCCATTCCTTTGGCTTGTCTACGGAAGATTGAGCATCATTTTAGGACTTTCTCTGGGCATCGACGCAGGAGGGCCGGTCTTCATCTCCTGGATTGGGACACTGTCTGCTTGATGACGTCAGAGGGTGGGCTTGGGATCCAGTCGCTGTCTGTCCGTAGAGAGGTATTGACTGCTAGGCATGCTTCTCGATTTCTGCTGGACCCGCACTGTCTGTGGAGTTCCTTCATGCAGGCCAAGTACGGCTGCTGGAACTCTTCCACTCCCTCTCAGTCTACCTAAGGGCACTCCTTTTTTTGGAAAGAGGTTGTCGTTATGTTCCGACTATCCTGGAATGTACCTCTTGGATGATTGGTAACGGAACATCGGTGGATAGAGGTGGGCACTGGGCCGTGCCCCCATGGCACGGCACGGCCCAGGCCCACATGGGCCGTGCATGGCACGGCCCCGTACTGCTACAGTACCGGGCCATGCCGGCAAAGCCCAGTGAACCGTGCCGTGCCGGGCACAAAAAAAAATTTCTGTTGGCCCAGCACGGCACGGCCCATGACGGGCCTAGGCCGGCTCGCCGTGCCGTGCCGGTACGGCCCAGGTGGGCCTGGGTCGTGCCTGGCATGGCCCACCTGGGGCATGGCCATGCACGACTCAAATAAAAAAAATTGTAAAAAAATATTTTTTGATAAATTAAAAAATTATTAGGCATAAAAAAATTTTATTAATATAAAGCCACCTTACAGGTGGGGGGTTTGGCATAGACCCCTACCAGTTTATTAATTTAAAATCAAAATGGTACAGAAGGGAGGGGGCTAGGCCTGACCTCCAGAACATAATACAATAAGCAAGGAGAAAAAAATAGAAAGAAAAAAATAAAGATGACTTACTTTAAGTTTTTAACAATTTAAAAATAAAAATATACAATTATAAAAGTAGAAATGACTCACTCATCACTCATCAGTCATCAGTAGTATTTGTGTCATCATCATCTTCACTGGTTAAGTCATGTCCACCTTTATCTTGAAGCCTCACCTCAGCATCCAACCAATCTTTGAAGCAGATAAGCATCTCAACTGTCTCGCCAGTCATCCTACTTCTCTTTTCGTCTAAAATACGTCGACCTGCACTGAAAGCGGATTCCGATGCTACTGTGGACATCGGCACAGCTAAAACATCTCGTGCAATGGCAGACATAACAGGATATTAATTTTTAACACTCTTCCACCAAGCTAATACATCTAGACTTTCTATTTGATCTTCATCATATGCAGAATGAAGATTGTTTCGTAAATAAAATTCCAATTCATTACTTAAAGACGAAGAAGATGAAGAAGATGATGAAGCATGTGCGTGTCTTCTAATGAATGAAAAAATAGATGAAACGAGATCTAGAAGAAGTAGTAGAGCTTTGAATAGGTATTCTAGATCCACAAATTTTATCATTATATAAATAATAAATATCATTAAGAAGTCGTGTTACCTCATCTTTAGCAGGTTCAGGATTTTGATTCATGATTTCACAATATTGATCAATTAAAAAATTACACCATTTAATTTAACTCTAGGATCAAAAACAGCAGCTAAGTTATGCAATGGACATATCCTATTCAATATTCATTCCATTTAGTTTTCATATTATGTATAATAGGCATTAAAACTTCATGATATCTATTCTTTAAATTTTTTACTAATTACATATGCTTTTTGTAAAAATGAATAAGAAGTTGGATAATAAATACCTGAAAGAACATTTGTAGCATCATAAAAAGTAACCAAAAAATCTTCTAAAATTTTACCTTGATTCCAATCAACTTCAGTCAATGTAAATCCTAATCCATGCTCATTAATATAAGCACTTAATAAGTTCTTATATGGGTATGCATCATGTATCATGGCACAGGTACTATTCCAACGAGTTATTACATCAAGTTTAAATTTTTTAAAATTTTACCATGATCTACACATAATTGTTTAAATTCTTGAAGTCTTGACCTTAAAGCATGAATAAAAGAAACTGCATTTCTAATTTTTGAAATGACCTCTTGAATTATGTTCATGCTAGATTGAGCAAAAAAATTTAATATATGATATGCACATCTAATATGAAATAATTATCCATCTAAAATGGGATGTAAAGAGTCGTTTAATAATGCAAAAGCAGAATTATTATTAGATGCATTATCAAAAGTAATTGATATTATTTTATTATTAATATTATATGAGCATGCGGTTTGATAAATAATATTTGAAATTTGTTGTCCTGAATGCGAAAAATCAAAAGCATGAAAAGCAATAATTCATTTATTTAATTGCAATCATTATCAATATAATGAGTAGTAACAAAAATAAAATAATTACTACCTAAAGATGTCATCCAAATATCAGAAGTTAAAGAAATTTTAGCATTTAAATTTGAGAGGCTTTCGTTAAACTTTGTTTCATTGCTAAAAAGTTTGTCATAGCCACTCTTCTAAAGGTACGCCTACTAGTTCTTTTATAAGCAGGTTGTAGGCCTAATTGAACATATCTTTCAAATTATAAGATTCAGATAAACTAAAAGGTAATTCATCTTGAACTATCCATCTTACCAGTAATTTTCTTTGATTTTCGTGGTTATATGCAAAATTGCCTACAAGTAATCCCTCTTGTATATTAAGGAGTCCTTGCTGACTGGAATCATGCATCCTATGACTCTCTTGATGTCTTCTTAGATGCCCTGTTCCCCCAGTACTAGAACAACTGTAAAGTTTTGCACATTTTTTATATTTTGCTTTATAGACTCCATCAACCATAATTCTATCGAAATCAATCCAAACATTACTAGTCCTCTTACGAGAAGAGGTTTGACACTCACTGACACAGCTCTAGATGGAACTTGGAGTTGGGATTGGGGTTGGGGTCCTTGGGGATTAGTTTCCTCACCCTCAGAAAAAGCGTGCATGTTAAAATTACTGTCGTTAAAAGATGCCATATCTAAAATTTTTAATTAATAAATGCAAAAAAATAAAAACTAACCCACAAAAAGGAATTGAAAAAGATTAGAGGTGGAGGCATGGAGCCGAGATTTGTGAGCTTCCTCTTGCGCTCTCGCCTCTCAACAAGAATTGATCTTGTAGCACTTGACTACTTGCTTGAGTACTTCCACTTGTAAGAACACTTGCAAACTAAAAATTAAATTGCTAATCTATTAGAGCACTTGCTGGAAGAGAGAAATGTAGTATTAGAGGAATTGGTTTGGTGTGGTAAGAATGAGGGAGAGTTCATCTATTTACAGAATTTCTAATTTTTTTTTCAAAATTACCCTTTGATATAGCCGTTATATGACTGTTGGGAGGGGTAAAATGGTCTAAACCCCTCCCAACAGCCTTTAACGGCTATATAGCCATTAAAAACGGATATAGCCATTTTTAACGGCTATATAGCCATTAAAAACGGCTGAAATACTTGGTGCAGTGCCTAATTTGATTTTTTTTAATGTGCCGTGCCGTGCCAAATTTGCACGGCACGGTAAATTTTTAGGCACGGTGGGCCTGGGCCATGCCTGGCACGGCACGGCCCAATGCCCATCTCTATCGGTGGATGCCATTCAGGACGTGTGGATTGCTGATCTCCCTCTGTCTCGTTGGCGACCTTTGTTTGCCCCGACATGCCTAATGGTATGCATGTCAGTGATTTTATCTCTCTTGATAGTTCTGCTTGGTCGTCTTCTCGGGTATCCAGGTTTTTCGGGAAAGAGCTATGTCAGTATCCTATCTATTCCTCTCTTTCCAGGCACTACCTCTGATACCAGGGTGTGGAGGCGATCTTGCTCACCTCTTGCCCCTATGCGAGACCTCCTGTCTATTTTTGGACCCCACCCTCAGGAATCTTTGGAATTGGATTGGATTTGGCATCTTCTTGTTCACCCTAGAGTGAGACTTTTCATCTGGAAGTTGGTGCGGGACATTCTTCCGACCTGCTCCCTTCTGTCTCATAGAGGATTGAGCATTCTGCTACATTCCCTCTGTGTGGTACTGAGGAGGAGACGACAGATCATGCTATATTTGATTGTGTCAGGGCTAGATAGATTTGGCAATTATCTGGTGCTTGTCCTTGGGTATCCAGGTTTGGTTCCCATCGGATTTCTTTTCAGAGTCTATTAAAGCAGGGCAGGGGAAGGGGTATTCATCAGAGAGGTCCCTTGTGGGCGTACATTGCTTATCAGATCTGGTTGTCCCAGAATCAGATTATATTCTCAGACAGGGTCCTTCTTCCTGGTAGGATTCTTAGGGCGGCTGTCTCCCTTTATGTTGAGTACACTTCCCATCAGGGTTTTATGGATTTTGCGAACCCTGGCCACTGGGACTCCCATGCTGCTGCGGCAGCGAACCAGCTAATGGTTTTTATCTCTTGGGAGCCCTCTCCTCCGGGGTTTCTCAAAATAAACTTTGATGGGAGTGTACGTGGTAGAAGTGCTGGATCAGCTTATGTTATTCGTGATATGGGTGGGATGATGCTGGCTGCTGGAGGGTTTGGTTTGCTGGATTCTTCTATGCCTCAGACTGAGCTGCATGCGGCTTGGGCGGGGTTAGGGTTATCCTATGCTATTGGAGTTCTCGGCGCTCGTCGTCTGATCATTGAAGGTGATTCTACCACCGTGATTCACTGGATTCAGCGGGAGCCCAGCTCCCATTTGCCTACTCTCCCCTTATTGGGTGATATCTGCTCTATGATTTTGGAAGCTACTAATATCCAGATTCACCACATCTATCGTAAAGCCAACGGAGTCGCTGACTGGATTGCTGCCAGGATGGCCTCTCACTCTGTAATTGGAGATGGAGTCAGGGTGACCCTTGCCCTCTTATTCTCCCAGTTATTGTATTATGATATTTAGGTCTGACCCGACTTAGAGTGGTGTAATCATCCGTCTGTACCAAAAAAAAAAAAAATAGCAATAAGTTTCTTACCCTATTTATATTGATATCATCTTTTCCATTAAATGCACACGATCTGATACCAACTACACAAAAACACAGCCGATATTTCATACAGATAATGTAGAGCTGGATGCCAAATAGCAGCTATCCAAAATCTGATTAGAATTGCATAAAATTTAATCCAACCGAAACCTTGGCAGCAATCTCAATAGCTAGATGAAAAATTCCAATTACGCAATCTAATGGGACAAAATCCACCTAAAATATGATAATAATTACATAAAATCCAACCCAATTCTGTATGAGCATTGGTAATAGAATACAAATTCACAATATCAGAAATTTAAAACCACAACCAATACCTAATTGCCAGCATTCAACTTTGAAAGAACCAAAACTTTCAAAATTTCAGTCCACATGTTGTTAATTTGGAGCAAAAGCATTGCTATACAATGGCATTGGCTGCATTTGCGGTCATCTTTTGAATGGTTGGTTAAAAAAACAAAAAGGAATTGGATTTGAGGAGTGTTTGAAACACATTCTTTTCTTGCTATGATTGAATTGAGTACCAAGCAATTCATCTTCAACATACAATGAAGCCCCAAAACTCCCTCTAGAAAGCTTGTGAAAAGATTCTATGGATGAGGTAGAAGAAAGTCTATTTGTGATTAACGAATAGACACAATTGCTTTTGATAGCTTTAAGACTATTCAAAACAAAGAACACTTGAGCATCTCTTGATCAATTTCAAGCCTAATTGCCTCAAGTGCCCATGTGCACTTTCAAAGTTTTAAATAAATGTTTATTCCATTGCACATTTGGCATACTTGGATGCATATCATCATAAGTTAATACTAGTAGTGGTCCCTAGTTATAAAGATTTTTAACTTTTACTTCCATTCGAATGTGAAACTAAATTCTAGTTGAAAGCTAATATTATAATCTATTCCAACATAATCAGCCTGCACTTTTGTTCCTTACAAGTCCCGTAAAAAGCCTGTAGCTAAAAACATGACCAATTGTTTGATCACTTCTTCAAGTCTTAGAAAGTTTGCCAGTAACTTGTTTATCAAAAACGGTGAAAACATGCAAAATGCATAATGCATAGTGCATTCTTGATCGAGAATTTGATATGCTAAACATGCAAAAGAAAAGATCAAATTTGCTTCAAAAAATATATAAAAAAACCTCTGGGGCAAGATTAAGAGGTTCTACAAAGAAACAAAGGCATCACACATGAAGGACTAAAGGTTGAGACTAGTGTATATTATTTTTGAAGCCAAAAGCAAAAGTGCAAGTGTTGACAATATCATGGAATGGCAAATCCCCTTCTACCTACATTTTGAGGAAATGCAAATATATATACATATTATACTTATATGCTAGTATATACTTAAGTCTTATTTAATGGAGTTGTTAGTAGTAGAGCTTTTAAAAGTAAATCTTTAAGTTTTAACAATAGAGCTTTTGAAAGTAGAGCTTTTGAAAAAAATTATTCGCTATTTATAACTATATTATTAAAGTGTTATGAGTTTTTAACATCTATTTGGTAATCAAACTAAGAAAATATTTTTAAAATAAAATGATGAGAAACATAGCATTATACTTTTGGCCATCTAACTAATTAAAAATTATTATTATATATTATTTTAAAAGTATTAATATAATATTAAAATATATCATATTATAGTATTATTATATGGCATAAGATAATAAAATAACTTTCTAATATAATAATGATTATAACATAAAATTATTATAATATATTATTTTACAATTTGTTAATATTATATTATAATATATTATTAAATTATGATTATTATTGGCTAATAATATAATACCATATTATTGTGGCTTATAATAGTGATATTATAAAATTATACCATTATATAGTTCAAAAATATTATATTTATATACTATCTTATAATATTTTTATAATATATTATATTGTCTTTTTTGCATACGTAATATGTTATAATTATAATTATATTTTTATACAGTTATAATAACTATGTTTTATTTATAATTTATTATTTTATATTATATTATTATAGTTGTATATATATTTTAAATATATTAATATAAAATATTATTGTTTTTGTAATTCGAATCTATGATCTTTTAAGTCAGAAAATAGTTTTTTGATATTTGACAAGTAGATCTTTTAAAAATGTTTTAAATTGGAACTCCTCTAAATAAAGCTTTTAATAACTTTTGATGAAGCTAAAAAGTATTTTAAAAATTTTATCAAATACTAAAAATTTTGTGATGATTACGAAATGAGAATTAAGGCAAACTAAGCTAGATTAAGCTTTAATTAAAACTCACTCGTTAAACTGATGTTTCTTCCACCTATGCGAATGCTCCGTGATGGATGGAGAGAGGAAATTAACCGAGGATGATCGGTCGTGGGAGGAGAGAACAAGAGGCAGCTGGACCACTCTTTTCTTCCCTTTTTCTTCTCCATTTCACCTCTTCTTCTTCTTCTTCCTTTCGTTCTTCCACCGGTGAACCACCATTGGAGGGTGTAGTTTGAACCTCCCTCACCGTGGAGCATCGCCAGAGCTAGAGCTAACATCGTCGGTAGGGTAGGGAGTTCGAAAAAATGTCGTGTTACCATGTCCTCAATTCCAGCTGTGGGAGATTTCCAAGTAAAGAGTAGGGGAGGATCACGGGAGCTAGAGGATCATCTGGGGAAGTTCAGATCGTCGCCGGCAACTTCGTCAAGGCAGAGTTAAACTTGTCCCTCCTCTGTTTTCTTGTTTAGCTGAGAGCGCAATGGAATTTTTGAAAGGTTTAGGGGTTGCTGTTGTCGGAGAAACTCGTCAGAGTGGAAGAGGAAGAGAGAGTCGCCGCTGCTTGCCCCAAGGTGGCTGGCGCGAGGAAGAGGGTCGGCTTGGGAGAAGCAGAGTCTTCTCCCCTGCTTCACCCAGGTTCAGCCGGGGGAGGCCGTCTCGCCTGGTGGCGAGCGCCGCCTCCCTTCACCGACGGTGAACGGGCGACGGGAAGGGCAGGAGCCTGCGATGGGTTGGGGCTGGCGGGAAGAGAGAGAGAGAGAGGGAGATGGGAGAGAGAGAGGAGACGGAGAGAGAGAGAGAGAGAGAGAGAGAGAGAGAGAGAGAGAGAGAGAGAGAGCGCCCGTGCGAGCGGGAGAAGAAACAGAAGCAAGGGTGGCACGCACGTCGAGGTGGAAGGAAGAGGGACTTCGTGCGAGCGCGTAAGGAGGAGCCTGAGGCTTTCTTATTGGATTGGGCTGGGCTTGGCTTGAACCAGTGGGCCAGCTTGTTCAAGTTGGGTCAAGTCTTGAGGCTAGTTTTTAAATTAAAAAAATATTAAGATTTTATTATAGAATTCATGCTCACTCTGTAAATTCAAATTTGGGTTTAGAGATGCATAATCTGATCTCTATTTCACTCAAAAATCATATAATGCTCATATTGAGTTAAAATAAAATGGGTTGAATGAGCCTAAGGAAATGTATTTATTTAAAATTATATTGATCAAATCCAATCTTGGGAACTAACCATGATGATAAACAGTGAGTCTAATTTTGATAATGATAATTATTTGTTTCTTGAATAAACATTTACTAAACTGTTTATTTTTTTTAATGTGAATTTTATTAGTTTCTTGAATAAACATATGTATTGTGATATTTTTTGTTTAAACATATTTTAATTATACTAAACTATTTATTTCACATATTTATGATAGTAAGTATAGAAGTTCTTTTGGGCTTTTTAACTCATTCTATTATATTATATTTTTTTGCAATAGATGAGGATGATGTATACTTGATAAACCATAGCTTGAGGAAGGGACCCCAGGAGTGAGATCAGGGAGCTGTTGTAGTTATTCTTTTGGGTGTATAAACTTTTGTATGTATCAGATGAGGATGATATGTATAGGTTTGGTGATATAATATAGAAAATAATATACATACGTTTTAGCTTTTATAGTTGCATCGCATGAAAATAATATTTCTATATTTTGACAAAGCCACATATACATATTACACATAGATGTCAAATGCTCAATACAAGATATTTGTGCATTTTAGTATAGGTTCAAACTACTGCTTGCTTCATCAGAAGCCAGAAAGCCAAATTCTCAACATCAAGCATTGAAGGAAAATAATTATTCAAATGAGCAATTTGTGTCATTAATTTCTCTTTCCAGATGATGCAGGATTATATTTTTGATACAAATGAGCAATTTGTAATATCTGATAGCAAATATTGGTTCTTGTCATATTTTATATGAAATGTCAGTTTCAATCAAGATGATGCATGGTATTGATTTCACTTACTAATCAAGAAATCATTAGTTTCTGATATTATAAACTAGGATGCAATATCAGATTCAATTGGGCTAATTGATGTGGCTGGTAGCACCATGGAGGCATTAATGGCAGACCTGGACTTAGGACAGGCCCCGCTCTTCAGCGGTGGCCCTGTTTCTCTAAAGCGGCCCTCGGTGGCGCCATCTCTTCAAGACGGCCCCACTTTCAGTGGCGGCCCCGCTTCTCCAAAATGACCCTCAGCGATCCCATTTCTCCAAGGCAGCCCTGCTCTTCAGCGGCAGCTCCGCTTCTCCAAAGTGGCCCTCGACAATGTAGTTATAAAATTATGATACCCCATTTATAAATTTATGACAACGTAGTTATAAAATTTATAGATATCACAAATTTCAGTATGTCACGTCAAAATTTATGATAATATAGTTATAAAATTACGAGCACCTCATTTAGAAAATACATAAATTATCTGCACATCATATCAAAATTTAAGATGACATCTACCATAATTATAAAATTAAGACACCTATTAGAAAGCCAAAAAATTACGATATTCCAATTATAAATTTACAATACCGTAATTATAAAATTACGACATCCATTCAAAAAAACATGCACTTCAACCCATACATAAATACTAAAAAAATTGAACATGTATTAATGCACATCACGTTAAAATTTAAGATGGTATTTTTGTGCAAGATGGATCACGATGTACTTTATATAGAATTTACTGCATCAAAAGTGATGTACAAAGAATAGGCTGCTCCTATTTTAAATTGCAGGCAACAAACAGCCATCATGGTTCACATGTGCGGAGTTTGGCTAATAGAAATTATTTGGCAAAAGCTTCCACCAAAAAGTACAGCAGCCAATGAATCCGCTGATTCAACATTGGCGGCTGTCATTCAAATATCCAACCCCGGCCCCTATTCGAGCACATCAAATTATAAATATTTTGTACAAACTACGAATTCTATAGTTTTGTGCAATTTATTTACAAGCCTATGATTTATTATGTTTGAAAACAAATGAATCATAACTTTAAAATTCCAACAATTAAATCATAAAATTACTTTATGCAAATCCTATATCAAATTCCACATAGTGAAGGAAACAAAATTTTTTGAACAAAATTACCCTATGGAACACTATGCTTATTTCATATTTACAATGATGCTATGCTATTAAGATGACATACTAAATACATTAATAATAATAATAATAATAATAATATATATATGATATCATTCTATTAATTTAATATTAATATACTTATAGCATTTTGTATATTAATAATATAAATTTTTATATTGTAATTAATAATTTATTATTATTTTCTTACAATAGTAATTATATTTATTAATTATATTAATAACTATATTTAATTATTTGTTAGACAAATGTAACCATAATTTAATAAATTATAATTATTCATTATGATTTAATATAATTGTATTTAAATTATATAATTAAATATGATTTGAGAATATAATTAACACAATAACTCTCAAATTACCATTCACGGCTAATTATTAAGAAGGAGCAATTTAGGAAACAAATTACTAGATTCATTTTTCATTTGTTTCGAACATGAGAATTCATTAGCAAATTACTTTCATTATGCATGGAATTCATTTCATTTCCAAATGAGTTTCATTATAGAATTTATTCCATTTGCAAAAAAAATTTGCAGTGATTTGTGCCAAGCCCTACTTTAGATTTGAAAAATGGCGGACTGAAAGATATGTTTCTCATTTCGATAGGCAAATTCCCCCTGAAATGACATTGGATAATTCATCAAGTTTTTTTTTTCAAAAATAATATCAAGGAAGATGAAATCAACTGTCTTCTTAATTAGAAGATATTATTGGGTTCCGAAGGCATTATACAAGTTGCCATTTGATTCCTTATTCTCACACTTATTTTCTCTTATCAAGGTGGGTAATCTGCCCAATGGAATATAAGCAATATTACTTGCAACATAGAGCTTTTTGAGACCTATTACTGGTCCATTCTTAACCTTGCTAGGTAAGCTATTTGCCATGTTATGTTACCTCTTCTATTTGCTAAGGCAGTGTTTGATATGGAGGATAAGGGAGAATATCCCCTGAATATCCCTTCTTATCCCCAAATGCTATAGCTAGAGGGGATAGGTCTGAAAAAGTTTAACCAGAGGGGATAACCCATGTTTAACCATTGGTTATCCCCTGAACTTATTCCTAAACAGTTAGAAACCCTCAGGAACAACTAAAGTTATCCCTTGATGGCAAACTTGTAATTTTAAAAAGGTGCTTATTCCCTCATCTATCCTCTGGATAAATGCTATCCTGTACATTTATCCAGGGATAACTTTTGGGGTATCAAACACTACCTAAGAGTTGCTTACTCACTACAAAGGTGAGCAAATTTGCCAATTACTAGAGAATGAAGGCCCACAATGCATGCACAGATTGTATTAATTATATTCATGAAGTAGATAATATAAATGCAAATTATAATATAGACCTGTTGCCGCCAAATCACTTTTGAGGAGCGTCAAGCGATAGAAATGCTTCATTGGCCTTCAGAGGAATGATAGAGACGCCTCCTTCAGCCGAAAACCTGCAAGAAAAGTCCCAGACCGGTGGTTCCAGCGGGGACCCTCCGACGCTCAAGTCAGCGATTTGGAGAACATGAATTTTTTAATGAAAGAGTAGAGATTGAGCCCCCCTCCCTCTCGTTGTGAGTCGGGGTCTCTATATACCTGTTCGGGGTCCCTCTTACCCTTTGTTCGCAACAATTGAATCCTCCCGGATGGTTGGCAGTTTTTGGTCCTTTGACGTGCCGCAAAGGACGGGTAGTGGGGCCGAAAATGGGGGTCATGCCTGCCATTAGTGGCACCAAGGTAAGGCACATTCGTTGCCCACATCGCCGAGCACGTTCATAGTGAAGTTATCCGCCACTCTCGAGGGAAGTGGGCCACGCAGAAGCTCTGCGTGAATGGGTGATAAGGTTAGTCATGTGGGTCCCAAGGTACAGCCGTTGGGGGGAGAAGGATGATGTTGAGTTGAAGCCAACTGTCCCTCGTAGAGTGTTGAGTGTGGAGTGCTTGCGTGGCCTTGCTCATGCCCTTGGATGAGCTTGCATGGCACTGTTCACGTACACGGCTCTGTTCACTTGCATGCACTGTTAACGGCGAGGGAGTTTGGCAGCTTGGAGCTGTCGGCCATGGAGGTGTCGGCCTTGGAGCTATCGGCCATGGAGGCGTCGGCCATGGAGGTGTCGGCCTTGGAGCTGTCGGCCTTGGAGGCGGCCATGGAGGTGTCGGCCATGGAGCTGTCGGCCATGGAGGTGTCGGCCTTGGAGCTGTCGGCCATGGAGGCGTCGGCCATGGATGGCCTTGGAGCTGTCGGCCTTGGAGGCTCGGCCATGGAGGTGTCGGCCATGGCTCGGCCATGGAGCTGTCGGCCTTGTCGGCCTTGGAGGTGTCGGCCTTGAGCTGTCGCCATGGAGGTGTCGGCCTTGGATCGGCCATGGAGCTCTCGGCCATGGAGCTGTCGGCCTTGGAGCTGTCGGCCATGGAGCTCTCGGCCTTGGAGCTGTCGGCCTTGGAGCTCTCGGCCATGGAGCTGCCGGCCTTGGAGCTCTCGGCCATGGAGTCGGCCTTGGAGGCGTCGGCCGTGGAGCTGTCGGCCTTGGAGCTGTCGGCCATGGAGCTGTCGGCCTTGGAGCTTAGAGCAATTGTGTGCGCGTGCTTTATGAGGCCATAAATGCTACCGTGGCCGAAGGGCCCTTTGGAGGCCAAAGGGGGGCTCCGTCGGTTTCCTTCCTTCACGGTTCTCTAACGGCGTTGGATCAGCCACATCAGATGCCCCCTCGCCCTGAGACGAAGTGGGCCCACCCCAGCAAGGCGAAAGGGGCGTTACCTCCCAAGTGGCTGATCCCACCTGACTTTGGGTCTTCAACTTTGGACATGATGTTTGGATGAGGGTCCCCGTCCACATGCCATGGAGCAGAGGCCAGTGAGGCCGCAATGATGCTCCTAAGGCAGAGGGAGCCGTTGAGCCTTTTTGTAGATGTTTTCCTTTGCGTCGTATTGATGTCGACGTTGATTACAAGCTTGAGAGCTTGGGAGCGGATGCCCGTCAACTATGAGCTGGGGAGTTGGCTTCTCCCAGCTGTGAGTTGTCTTAGGGCTTCTCAGTTATATGTTGCAAGTGTGTAATTTAAACAAAGGTATTACCCGATTGGCCGTTGGCCGCTGATACAGAGTTGAGGCCGTTGAGGCTGAAATAAAGCCGTTGAGGCTGTAACGAAGCCGCTAAGGCAAAGTTGAGGCCATCGAGAGCCTTTTGAACCCCGGAGGATGACCCGAGAGTCGCTGGGATTCAACCATGCTTAGGAGCCTTTAACCCGGAGGGTGACCAGAGAGTTGAGAGTCGTCAGGTGCCTTTTTACCCGGAGGGTGACCTGAGGGTGCTTGGACCAAGCTCTTTAAAGAAATTGGTCTCCTGCAGAGTTGATGACCTGCCCTCCAGGGAACCGCTTGATTGAAGGGGGGGGGGGGGGGGGGACCAGTGCCGAAATCTAAGGGCAGCTGGAATGGAATCCGCAAGAGGTCTTGGGCTTGGATTGCCGACGCAGAGCCGGGCTTGAGTGTCAAGGGGAGACTCGGGCTTGAGTGTGCCGATGCGGAGCCGGGCTTGGAGGTGCCGATGCGGAGCTGGGCTTGGAGGTGCCGACGCGGAGCCGGGCTTGAGTGTGCCAACACGGAGCTGGGCTTGGAGGTGCCGACGCGGAGCCGGGCTTGAAGGTGCCGAGGCGGAGATGGGCTTGACTGTGCCGATGCAGAGCCGGGCTTGGCTGTGCCGACGTGGAGCCGGGCTTGAATTGCCGGTGCGGAACCGATCTTTTTGTGATGACGCGGAGCCGGTCTTAAGTTGCCGGTGCGGAACCGGTCTTTTTGTGACGACGCGGAGCCGGTCTTAAGTTATCGGTGCGAAACCAGTCTTTTTGCCGATGCAGAGTCGGTCTTAAGTTGTCGGTGCGGAACCGGATCTTTGGTGCCGACGCGGAGCCGGTCTTTGGTGCCGACGCGGAGCCGGTCTTTGGTGCCAGTGCGGAACCGGTCTTTTTGTGCCGACGTAGAGCCGGTCTTAAGTTGCCGGTGCGGAACCGGTCTTTGTTGCCGATGCGGAGCCGGTCTTTATTGCCGATACGGAGTCGGTCTTTGGTCTTTTGAGACGCCAATGCGAGGTTGGTCTTGAATGCTAATGCAGAGTCAGTCTCCCCTGCATGACATTTTTAAGCATCAATGAAAGAAAAAGTCTTAAGTGCAGCGTACTTAGCTCTTGCAGCACCCTTGTTTTTCTTCTGCGGGCTTGAACGCTTTCGCCCGCTGGTGGTCTGCCCCCCAGGGAATCAAGTTGGTTGGTGAGCTGGCTTTGCTGAATCTTTAGCTCCTTAAGAGAAATCCTGCACCGCAGCCACTTTTATGGCTCTCCAGCTGCTAGAGCTGACTTTGAAACTAGGCTTGCTCGCCTTCTCTTTTCTCTCCATAGCGTTGCAGCGATCATTCTCCATGTTGTGGACATCATTTCCTTTTCCTTCTTCTCTACAGGGAGTTAATTCAGAAGGCTGATCAAGCCTTCCCACGGTGAGATCTGTACTGCTGATCCTTTTGGTGATGGAATCTTTACAGGGATGGCGAGAAGTGGTGTCACCGAAGAAAGGATCTTCAAAGTGGAGTTCGGTGCTGAGCTAGACACTCTCTTGGGCTCCGATGAGTTCGAGACACGCTTTAGCAAGGCTTTTGGTGACTTTAACTCCATGGTATTCTAAAGATATGTCGATATGTTCTGGGACATCAAGAAGCTTCTGAACATTGGACTGGAGGCTCAACTGAAGAAGAACCTCGAAGTGATTGATAACTTTGTGTACCAATTGGTTCTTCCTAATGCTATGGCAAGCATCCTCTGATATAGGAGAAGATTGCCATTGAAATCAAAGAGATTAGCTGCCGCTTCCGCATGGGCTCGGGAGCCAGAGGTGTCGTCGCTCGCCGATGCGAGATACGTGGATCCGCCAAATGACCGTGGCGGGATGGTGGCCACAGCTGGCGATGTCCGTGGGAGGAGTCGGTACGAGCATAGCTTTGGAAGACGATCATTGCAGCAGCCATAGCATAGACTTCCATCGCGTGCACACAACCTCGTGCATGCAATCCACCTTCCTTCAATTATGTGAATATATTACGTGCATGTAAACCTTACCCAGCCAAGGTGGAAGCAAGAGTTGGGGGGAAAAGGAGTTGAGTGAGACGGCTGGGAGCCTTATCCTTGCAATTGCAAAACTGGCACTCGTTTGGTCACTGCGGGGAGAGGCCGGGGGCGCCTAGAGAGTGAGGCCGCTGTGAAGTCTTGGGCCACCGTGGCTATTGGGGAACGCAGCTGCTGTGGGGGACCTGTGGCCTCTGTGAACATCGGGGGCCACCGTGGAGCCTCGGGCCGTCGAGAGAGAGAGGTTGGGGGCCGTCGTGGAGGCCGGGGGCCGCCATGGACTTGGGAGCCGCCGTGGAGGAAACCGGGGCCGCCGTGATCTGGGGCCGCTGTGGAGTCTCGGGCCGCCGTGGGATTCTCGGGCCGCCGTGGGATCTCGGGGGCCGCTATGAAGGGCTTGACCGTTGAGGATGAGAGGCGCTATGAGGGGCCGTCATGGGATCCAGAAGCCACTGTGAAGGGCCGTCGTGGAGGAAGAGGCCGTCGCAGGATCCGGAGGCTGCCATGGAGGAAACCGGGCTGCCGTGATCTGGAGGCTGCATTGGAGTCTTGGGCCTCCATGGAGCCTCGGGCTGCTGAGTGGCCGACGGGCGTTACTTTTGCAACTCATGAACTGCTGCATTTAAGGCTTGAACTTGTTGATTGAGGATGGTCAGCTGGTTAATTAGAGCAGCTGAGGTTGGTGGTGAGGGAGGAGCATAGAGAGAGAGTGGTCCTTTGTTGCTCAGGGCTATGAGGATGCCCCCCGGCATGATTAGTGAGGACCTTCGGCACGCGCGTCACCACCATGGCTATCTTAGAGGGGACAAAGACTTATAGGTCAGGGAGACAGAGCTCTCTTTCCTTCAGCACATCCCCCCTACCTGGCGCACCAATCTGTTGCCGCCAAATCATTTTTGAGGAGCGTCAAGCGACAGAAATGCTTCGTTGGCCTTCAGAGGAATGATAGGGACCGCCTCCTTCAGCGGAAACCTGCAAGAAAAGTCCCGGACCGGTGGTTCCGGCGGGGACCTCCGACGCTCAAGTCAGCGATCTGGAGAACAGGAATTTTTTAATGAAAGAGTAGAGATTGAGCCCCCTCCCTCGTTGTGAGTCGGGGTCTCTATATACCTATTCGGGGGTCCCTCTTACCCTTTGTTCGCAACAGTTGAATCCTCCCGGATGGTTGGCAGTTTTGGTCCTTGATGTGCCGCAAAGGACGGGTAGTGGGGCCGAACGTGGGGGGTCATGCTTGCCGTTAGTGGCGCTAAGGGAAGGAACGTTCGTTGCCTACGTCGCCGAGCACGTTCATAGTGAAGTTATCCGCCACTCTCGAGGGAAGTGGGCCACGTAGAAGCTCTGCGTGAATGGGTGATAAGGTTAGTCGTGTGGGTCCCAAGGTACAGCCGTTGGGGGGAGAAGGATGATGTTGAGTTGAAGTCAACTGTCCCTCGTAGAGTGTTGAGTATGGAGTGCTTGTGTGGCCTTGCTCATGCCCTTGGATGAGCTTGCATGGCACTATTCATGTACACGGCTCTGTTCACTTGCATGGCACTGTTAACTGCGAGGTAGCTTGGCAGCTTTGAGCTGTCGGCCATGGAGCTGTTGGTCTTGGAGCTGTCGGCCATGGAGGCATCGGCCTTGGAGGCGTCGGCCTTGGAGGCGTCGGCCATGGAGGTGTCGGCCATGGAGCTATCGGCCATGGAGGTGTCGGCCTTGGAGCTGTCGGCAATGGAGGCGTCGGCCATGGAGGTATCGGCCTTGGAGCTATCGGCCTTGGAGGCGTTGGCCATAGAGGTGTCGGCCATGGAGGTGTCGGCCATGGAGCTGTCGGCCTTGGAGGCGTCGGTCTTGGAGGTGTCGGCCTTGGAGCTGTCGGCCATGGAGGTGTCGGCCTTGGAGCTGTCGGCCATGGAGCTCTCGGCCATAGAGCTCTCGGGAGCTGTTGGCCTTGAAGCTACCAGCCTTGGAGCTCTCGGCCATGGAGCTGCCGGCCTTGGAGCTCTCGGCCATGGAGCTGTCGGCCTTGGAGGCGTCGGCCGTGGAGCTGTCGGCCATGGAGCTGTTGGCCTTGGAGCTTAGAGCAATTTGTGCGCGTGGCTTTGAGGCTATAAACGCTACCGTGGCCGAAGGGTCCTTTGGAGGCCAAAGGGGGGCTCCGTCGGTTTCCTTCCTTCACGGTTCTCTAACGGCGTTGGATCAGCCACATCAGACAGAGAAAATAAAAGTACATTTTTCATAGATATTTATGACATATAAATACTTTCATTCATATTTGTGTGACTATAATTATCCTTATACAATTTATATGCATAATTCACAATTACAAAAGTTAACTATTGTTTCTCAATTTTATGGCATGGTTTCCTGCTAATACAATGCCCATTTTATGGTAAAATATCACAACTATCCTCATATTTGAATTAAGCCATGGTCATATTTTTAGTTCATGGTGAGACATTAATATCGCCAATTGTCGAGCTTGTTGTGTGATATTACTGAATTTTTGGTTCACAGTTAAAACATTGATGCTGTCATATTTTCAGCCTTTGATTAGACATTGAAGGCCATGTTTCCAACCATGATTAAGTATTGGTAATTATTCATGACTAGCCAAATTCAAAATCACTTTAAACATCTAATTTACATTTTAGACCGACTATGTCAAACTTCCACACATAACAAGTTTAATTCATAATTTCTAAATAAGATTTTAGATTGAAAGTGGTTTTTCATTTTATCATAATAATTTAAAAATCAATCATTTATGTAAAATAAATGACAGCAAGTACGAGAGGCATTTATCTCTAATAAGCAAAGAAAATCCAAATCAAGCTATGCAACTTAAATCAAGAACACTTAATTATTAATAAATTGATTAACAACTATATTTAGTAAGCAATAAGATCTTAGCTTCTTCATCAAAGCAAGGTTTGTTGCCATAACCTATTCCAAGACCAATCTCAACCTTAAGGCAGTGTTTGATATGGGGGATAAAGAAGGATATCCCCTGGATATCCCTTCTTATTCCCAAATGCTATAGCTAGAAGGAATAGGTCTAAAAAAATTTAACCAGAGGGGATAACCCATGGTTAACCATGAGTTATCCCCTGAACTTATTCCCTAGGGAACCTAGGAACAACTAAAGTTATCCCTTGATGGCAGACTTGTAATTTTAAAAAAATGCTTATTCCCTCAGCTATCCTCTGGATAAATGCTATCCCGTACATTTATCCATGGATGGCTTTTGGGCTATCAAACACTACCTAAAGTTTCTCCGATCTACCATAAATCTATTTTATTTATTCAAATTAACATATAATGAAATTAGGCTATAATAATTCAGAATATAATTTTAAAAAAAAGCTAGTTAGAAATATTATCTTATTTTTTATTCTTATTTGAGTATTTAGGATCTTTTTAATATATTATTATTTTTAAATACACTCTATTTTTAGGCTTTGGTGTTCTTGTCAAAGATTTAAACCTAATTATAAACATCATAACCGTCTCAAAGTCAGCCTCAAATGGGCTTGCACTACAATGTTTTCCTATCTACATAAGTTACAAGACAAGTCTTGTTGAATACAATTTATAATAACCTAAAATTTTATTTTTAAAAAAGATACTATTTATAATTTTTTATACTACATAGCTATCCATGATTTTTTTAATATATAACTAATGTGGAACAGAGCATGGACACGCTCTCAAAAGCACCCTCTTTCCACCTAACAAATGCTTTCATCATGCAACAGAAGCTCGAATATGTTTCTTACTCTCTATTGGTATCGACGTCGTCTTTCGACCCATTAAATACCCACGATCTGATACCTACAACCCAAAAACAAAGCCAATATTTCATGCATAAAATGTAGAGCTGACACAAAATTGCAATTATCCAAAATCTGATTAGAATTGCATAAGAACTAATCCAACCAAAAATTGGCAGCAATCTTAATAGCTAGATGAAAATTTCCAATTACTTAATCTAACGGGACAAAATCCACCTAAAATATGATAATAATTACATAATATCCAACCCAATTCTGTATGAGCGTTGTTAACAGAATACAAATCCACAATGTTAGGAATTTAAAACCGCAACCAACACCTAACTGCCAGCATTAAACTTTGAAAGAACCCTAACTTTCAAAATTCCAGTCCACATGCAGCAAATGTGGAGCAAAAGCATCGCTATGCAATGGTATTGGCGCACTTGCGATTATCTATTAAAAAAAAAAAAAAAGGAATTGGCTTTGAGGCGTGTTTGAAACATATTCTTTTCTGTCATTATGATCAAATTGAGTACAGACCAATTTGAAGAAGAAAGTCTATTTGTAATTGACAAACAGACACAACTGCCTTTGATAGTTTTTAAACTATTCAAAAAAAAAAAAAAAACTTAAGCATATATTGACCAATTTTAAGCCTAATTGCGGATCAAATGCCCATGTGCTCTTTTAGAGATCTAAATAAATATTTATTCTATTTGTATATTTGGCACGTTAGAATACATAAATAAATATTTATTCTATTTACACGTTTGGCATACTTGGATATATATATCATCATAAGTAGCCTTAGAAAGTTTAACAAGCAATTAATGGAAGCACTAGGCTCATCTAAATTAAGGTGAGGTCATGTGCTCAACGTGGGGCCTATGGATAATGCATAATGCATAGTACATTCTTGATTGAGAATTTGATATGCTAAACATGCAAAAGAAAAGATTAGATTTGCTAAAAATAAAAAATAAAAAGAATTTCTGAGGCAAGATTAAGAGGGTTATAAAAAGAAACAAAGGCATCACTGGTGAAGGACTAAAGGCTGAGATAACACACTAGTGTATTTATTTTTAAAGCCAAAAGCAAAAATGCAAGTGCTGATAATATGAAGGAATTATAGCAAATCCCCTATTATCTATAATTTGAGGAAAATCTAAATATATATGCATATTGTACTTACATGCTATTGGGCTTTTTAGCTCATCCCACTCAATCGCGTTGTTTTTTTTTTTTTTTCTACAATAGATGAAGAGGATCTATAAATCAGAACTGTGGGGATGGTCTCTAGGATTGAGGTTAGTTAGAGGTTTCTTCTCATTTTGTATTGATCAATTAAGAAAGAATATAAAGAATTAGTATTTTGATATAGAAAGTGATATACTTGAATTTTAGCTTTCGCAATTATGTTTTGCATGTATGATGGTTTAGCAGGCCTTGCATGCTCTTGAGGTCCAGTTTAAGAGTACACAACCCTTTGGACTAGGTTCACAATTCGAGCATAGGATGGTATCAGAGCTATTGGTTAGTAGTAGTAAATTAGAAGTTGAATTAGAGCTTAGGCTTTAGACCATTAGGGAGTGTGGGTAAAGTAGTCTCCAAAGTTAAGAAAATGTTATCTTAGATGATAATGATATGATTATGAGGAATAGCCATAACTGATTTGGGGTGACATATAGATGGATTTGAAATCTTATCTTAATTAATCATTTTAGTTGTTAAAATAATAATAATAAATAAGTGAATAAATAAATAAGATTTAAAGGATTTTGTTTATTTGTAGAGATAATGAAGATATTTGAAGACTTAAAAGCAGCAACAACAACAGATGGAAGGAAAGCAACAACACATTCAGAGTGGTGCAATGGAAGAGTGGACTTAAGGGCCCAAAATAACCAAACTCAATACAAGCAGATTTGATTTGATTAATTGAGGCATTGATCTGATCATATATCTTTCCATTTTGAACTCAATTAATTTGAACTCAATTGATTTGAACCAAATCTCTTCAGCTTATGAATTGAACCAGACCACTTAGTTCAAATTAATTAATATCCTGATTTGAACCAAATTCTTCCAATTAATCTTGATCAATATATGTCTAGGTGTGATTAATTGGATTAAGATGATCTTAATTATTTATTAAGTTTAGATCTTAAACTTGAATCTAAACCTAATCTATAGAGGCCTAGGCTAATATATATGGGTTAACCAAATCAAAATCTGCATTAATTTCAATCAAACTAGTTGAACAATTGATTTTGATCCGAATAACTTAGATCCAAGATCGGTTTGAATTAATCCCTAGTCATACATTCTGATCTGTAGACCCAATTCATTTAAAGTCGTGATCAAACTAAGTCAGGATTGGACCCAATAATTGATCTATATCAATTGATTTGGGCTTATTAAATCAAAGCCAAACCAAGTCTACTTTTAATCTAGATTGATTTAAAATTTGATCAACCCATTCTAGATCCTGATTCAAGTCAACCCAAAGGGTTCAAACCCAATATGATTTTATTTGATTTAAGTTTGATTTGCACCAGATCAAATCTAAAATTGATTTGATCCAAACTAGACCTAGTTGATTTGAATCAAAATAAACTAGACCCTGGTCCAATCCAAAAGATCCTAATTTGAGCTTAATTGATTCAATCTAAATCTAATCAGATATTAATTTAAGCATGATTCTAATCGATCAAAAATTAATTCAAATTATCTTTAGGCATGGTCTAGATTAATCTCAACTCAACTCGTCTAAGCCTTTTTCCAACTACATGGACTAGATTAATCATGTGATTTAAATCACTCTAAGAATAGTCTGACTCAGCTTGACTTAAATTTGTTTTAATTAATTTTAATTGATCTAACCTAGTTTAGCCTAAATTCAAAGTGACTTAAAAATCAAATTCAATTGGCCTTGATTTGCTAAATCAAACTTTAATTTGATTGAAAATTAGATCAAATTAGATCCATTTGTAAGAGGTAATAGCAATAAGCGTCAAAAGAATTGTTTCATCAGCCGGCTCCTCCTTGCTGCTGCTTCCCCCCTTCTCTTCCTCTCCATGGCTTCTTCTTTCATCCACTGTCGTGACCTCCGTCGTTGCCATCGGCATCTTCTTTCCTGTTGCCAACCACCCGCTATGGTTTCCTCTTCGTCTCTAACTCCAATCGTCACCGTGACCTCCCTGACCTTTGGCCTCTTCCTCTCCTTTCCGACCATCGTGTCCGAATGGTAGCACCACCCGCCGCTGCAGCCAATGCCCGCCTCTGTCCATTGCCATTCGCCGCAGCCTCTTCCTCTCCGCAGTAGCCTCCTCTTTTCCAGTGCCGCCACCGTCTCCCTCATCTCCTCCATCTTCTCCTAGCGCCGCTGGTGCCTTCCTCCCTCCGCTGATGTCGCCGACCTCCACAGATCAAATATGCTCCCCCCCCCCCCCCCCCCCCCCTCCCAAAAAAAAAAAAAATTAAAGGGTCTACAAAAGAAACAAAGGCATCACCTATGAAGGACTAAAGGCTTAGAAAGCACACTAGTTTCCATTTATTTTTGAAGTCAAAAGCAAAAGATATAATTCTTACATGCTGGTGTACATTTAAGTCTCATTTGATGGAGCTATTAGTAGAGTTTTTGAAAGTAGAGCTTATATTAGTAGATTGCTTGAAAGTAGAGCTTCTAAAAAAATTATTTACTATTTAGTAACTATATTTTTTAAATGCTATGAGTTTTTAACATCTATTTGGTAATTAAACACTTTCAAAATAAAATGATGAGAGACATAGGACTAGTATAGGAAAATATAATAACATTCTAATAATGAAATTGTGATCATTATTGTCTAATAATATAATATCCTATTATTGTGGTTTCATATAATATAATAATATTATATTTGTATACTATATTATAATATTTTATATATTATAGCATCTTATTTTGCACTACATTATATATTTAATTACAATAATATTTTTGTACAATTATAATAACTATATTTTATTTATAGTATATTACATTATATTGTTATAATTATATATTATTATAATGTAGTATATATTATTACTTTTATGATTCGAATATGTGATCTTTTAAGTCTAAAAATAGGTTCTTAACATTTGACAAGTAGAGCTTTTGATGGAGTCTAAAAGCACTTTTGGATCCTTCGGAAGCTTAGCCAAATTGGACCTTACTTTTGAAGCCAAAAGCAACTCAATGGTGCTAAATACAAAGAATATGATGGAATCATGGAAGATCACCTTCTATCTATATTGATAGAGGCATACATACATATTATAGATAGATGTCAAACACTCCAATATAGAAACATTTTGTGTTTTATTGTAGATTCAAACTATTGCTTGCTTCATCAGAAGTCTGAAAGTCAAATTATCAACATCAAGCATGGGCAATAAAAATAACAACCGAACCAAAAGCTCTGCAGAGCTCATTGCATGAAAAGATCATGGAGGAAACTAGTCATTCAAATGTGCAATTTGTATTATTAATATCTCTTTCCAGATAATGCAAGATTATATTATTGGTACAAATGGGCAATTTGTATTATATGTTATGGATGGAGCTTAATTTAATCAAGAGGGAGTTTGAATTCGAATTTTGAATTCGATTTGGCCAAATAAGGAAGCTGATTTTGGGGAGGATTTGTTTCAACTTCCAAATCTGATCTTAGGAAGAATTTGTTGGAGATTTTCAAGGCAGCAAGTCAGACCATGGTTACCAAAAGTGTGGAGCCAGTTTTGGGATGAGATCAGATTTGAGGAGAGAGTCTTTGATCCTTTAGGTGTCTTCTTCAACCGGTGGAAGTGAGAGAAAAAAAAAGAAAATAGGAGGCTCTGTGAGGACATCCTCCGTGCTATAGATCCTGATTCAACTCTCTGGATCATAAGAGTTTATGAGAGAGAGTATTTTGAGGGCTTGTAGCTGATTCAACTCTTAGTGAAGCCTTGTAGATCCTGTGCCACCGTGGACGTGGCCCAGTTTAGGTGAACCACGTAAAATCCTCGTCTCTCGCTGTTTTCTTTTGGATTTTGGTTTCCATTATTATTCTGTGTTTTTTGTTGATTTTATCGCAACTGCTTGCTTGGCCGTACTAATAGCGATCTTATTAGAGGAATATTTGTTGTATTCCCTATCAAATTAGTATTAGAGCTTGGTTTTCTTCATATTATTATGGTCGGACAAATCAACAAAGAGATGGCAAAAGACAAGATTAAAATCAAAAAATTCAATGGTCACACTTTTGGATGGTGGAGGATGCAAATTGGGGACTACCTATATCAGAAGGATCTTTACCTTTCATTAGAGGGAAAGAAGCCGGATTCAATGAGCGACTTAGATTGGATGATTCTAGATAGAAAAGCCCTGGCCACGATCAGATTGTCGTTGACACCTCAAGTGGTGTATAATATTGCAAAGAAAAGACCACCGTGGATATGATGACCACCTTAACAAAGCTGTATGAAAAACCTTCCACCTCAAACAAGATATTTCTTATGAAAAAGCTCTTCAATTTGAAGATGGCTGAGAATAGTTTAGTGACGGAGCATCTGAACGAGTTCAACACGATGATTAATCAATTGGAGTCGGTTTCTGTTGCTTTTGATGATTCATTCAGGGCTCTTCTGTTCTTATTTTCCTTGCCAGAGAGTTGGGACAATCTTGTGATGACAGTCAGCAACTCGGTATCAAGTATCCTTACATTCAATGATGCACTTAGTTGTATATTGAATGATGAGATGAGAAGAAGGGCTGTGGGTGGGACTTCTACAAGTGCTGCACTCATGGTAGATACCAGAGGAAGATCACAGGAGAGGAAGAAGTCAGAGAAAGGCTGATCCAAGAGCAGAGGAAAGTCCAAAGGGAGATTTCCCATGAAGTGTTGGAACTGCGAGAAGAAAGGTCACATGAGCAAGGATTGTTGGGGTAAGAAGAAGGAAAAAGGTGCAGAGAGCAAGATAGAAGGTCAGGAAGCAAATGTTGTGAGTACTATTGAGCGAAATTTTGAGAATGTGTGCCTGTCAGCCGGCGATGGGGCAAACTTAGATCCGTGGTTTGTAGACTCGGGGGCTTCTTACCATTGCAGATCAAAGAGATGCCTATTTTTGGATTTTGTCCAAGGAGATTTTGGTCATGTCACAGTTGGCAATGGACAGCAGTGCTGAATTATGGGTAAAGGAACAATTGTACTGAAGCCACTGATAGGCGGAGAATTGAGACTTGCACAAGCCAGATACATCCCAGAGTTAAAGAAAAACCTAATTTCTATCAGCCAACTTGATGTTGAGGGTTATGTATCCGTTTTTGGCAATTCTCAGTGGAAGATTACTAAAGGGTCTATGGTTGTTGTCAAAGGAAAGCGGACAGGCACTCTCTACTTCTTGGCAGACAGTGAGAGTTCAGTTTCAATGGCAGCAGGAGACACGGGTACAGTGACTACATTATGGCACAGGAGGCTCGGTCATCTTAGTGAGAAGAACTTGAATATTCAACATAAGAGAGGGCTTCTACCTAGGCTAAAGAAGGTGAATCTAGAGTTTTGTGAAGAGTGTATCTATGGCAAGCAGAAAGCAGTGTATTTTCAGTTAGCAAGAACTCAAAAGAAGACTGAAGGGTTGGAGTTGGTTCATTCAGATGTCTGGGGTCCAGCACCAGTGGCATCATATGCGGGCAATAAGTACTTTGTCACGTTTATAGATGATTTCAGCAGGAAAGTCTGGGTGTTTGCTATGACGGAAAAGTCTGAGGTCTTTGGCATCTTCAAGAGATGGAGAGTCATGTGTGAAAGCCAGACTGGAGCAATTCTTAAGTGTCTCAAGACAGATAATGATGGTGAATACTGCAGCAGAGAGTTTGATGTCTACGCGCAGAGCATGAAATCAGAAGGATCAAGACCGTCCCAGGACATCAGAGCAGAATAGTGTGGCAGAAAGAATGAACATGACCATTCTTGAGAGAGAGAGGAGTATAAGGTTTAACTCAGGTCTACCTACGTATTCTAGAGATGGCTCCCACAGGTTCAAGAGGTGGCTTCCATCCCATGGATATACATTTTACTCTGTGCAGCACTTAGCTCCTGCACTTTCGGCTGGTGTATGGCTCTGATACCATATTATAACGATCCGGATCCACAGTACGGATCCGTTTCATTACAGAAAAGCAACAATGATAAGATTCATACCAACACGAACCATCACAATACAAAACGAATCCTACTGGTACCTTATTCTTTTTTCTTTACCAATATAAACCACTCACCTTCTTTTTAAATTCTCGATGTGGGATTTTACGGGCATCACATATACTTAAGCATTGATAATCCATTTTATTTTCAATTGATTCATCGGTGAAGGATCAAGACATTTGAAGTTTTGTTTATAAGGACTTTAGATGATGTACGTCATAATAAATGTTATGAATTAAGAACTTAGATTTCCACATGATTTATTTTGACTATTGAACATAATTGATCTGCACATACCTAAAAATGCTGGTGTTATTAAGTACATACATGAAAAAAATTTTGCATACTTATACATCGTAATTCTTCTTTTCAAAATTTATGATTTAATTAAACTATCCTAAATCTAAAATCTTAAGCTACTTGCATTTGTGTGTATTTTATAACTAATTCACTTACATAGAAGATAATGTCAATAAAAGCTGCTTTTCTGACGCTAAACATGGGAGATGCATAGAAATTTTTTTTTTTTGAATGAGGTCTTTTGCTTTTAAGATTGATGATTATGTTAAGTGTGTAAACTCTAAAATCATCAATGATGATTATATTATTCTTTGCTTTTATTTCAATGATATTATGAACTTTGGCCATTGTGATGTCCTTCCCAATAGTTCTACATCGAAAAATTTGGAGTTGATTATATGGTTTATAATCAGTTAAGAAAGATAGACATGAACCAATTGGATCCTTTTTGGGCTATGGTGGCCCAAGTTAGTGTGAACCTTATCCGTCTTGCTTTCTTGTAACGAAACGGATTCATGGGTGCTGTGGGCCTAGGGTCCGAGTCGTTACAATATGGTATTAGAGGCATGCATCAGCCGAAAGTGCAAAAGCTAAGTGCCACATAGGGCAAAGTACTACATCCATGGAGGATGGAAGGCACCTCTAGAATCCTGCCTGCTGGTGGTTGCGATCATGTACCCTTGGCGACGAGGATGTCGCCTCTATAAGGAGGGTAGATTGTGATGCCCCTTCCAATAGTCCCACATCGAAAAATTGAAAGTTGATTATATGGTTTATAACCGGTTAAGAAAGATGGACAAGAACCAATTGGATCCTTTTTGGACTGTGGTGGCCCAAATTGGTGTGGACCTATCCATCTTGCTTTCTTATAATGAAACGGATTTGGGGGTGCTACAGGCCCAGAGCCCGGGTCGTTACAACCATCTCCTGAAATCATATAAAGAGTTAAGTACGTCCTTCCTTTCAATAAAATTTTGATACGAAGTATTTAAGTAAATGAAACGTAATATTAGAATGAAGCTAATTGACTTGCACAAAGGAATAGCTCTATATTTTTCTTATTCAATAGAATAAATAATCAAAAGATTTCCTGTTTCTCTAATAAAAAAAATCTTTGCCCACTTCATATGATCTTTTATAATGATAGGGAGCAATTTATTCAATCTTTCAAGCATGGATGGACCTCATGTCGGATTCACCAATTTAGAGCAACCTGGTCGAGCTAACCCAAACTTAACCAAGGGTCCAAGACTCACCTTCTTGAGAAAATTACAAGTGATCGATCATATTGGTTCAAGATTTGTATAGCTAATTGACAAGGCATAGGCGAACCCAATGGGCCAATTGGTGAGGCCGAGGTCATGGTTTAATTGGGTCTTAGCCCAGCAAGTTTAGAGATAAACTTTAAAAAGCAAATAATACGTCGTACATCATACACGGTGTAGAATTATGCACATCATACTTAGTGATTGATTTGTTCATGCGTGCAATGAAAAAAGAACGAAAATAGCCTTGCTATATGTATGCGGATCAATTATAACGGGCGGTGTGTACATTCTACATTGTGCACGATGCATAAAGATATTTCTAGAAAATGCTTTTGAGAATATGAGCTATCATTAGTTGTTTAGTTCTTATTTGTTTTTATAGAAGAAAATATAAAAATAAAAAATAAGAGGCATTACATCTATGCTCTATAAAAAGCAATAGTTATATTTTTCTTTTCTTGGTTTGCTTCCATTGTAACTTAATTATTCCACTAGCTTTATTACTTAATTTTTATTCCATGAAACTCTCAAATAGGTTCAATTCCATCTCTTTCACTAATTCAATCCAAACTTATTTGTAGCTTCTGAATGAATTTAAATATATTGAACTCTATCATCATTCATCATATATAAAATTTATAGGTTAAAAATTAAAAATAATTTTTTATTCCTTATTAATTATTTTATTAGCTTTTTCTTATTAAATATTTTATTAGCTTTCACGCATGCATTAACCATGGCATTCTTTCTCTTCTTATTTTCCAATTTTATAAACCTCCTAAATAGATCTAACTCCATCTTCTTCCCCAATCCGATGGGACTGGATTCATTACTTTGATTCAACATGAACAACAGAGCCCTCTCTTATTTGATTTAAAAAGATTAAATCCCACAGCTTTCTTTTTTTTTAAAATTATTTCTATCCTATAAGAGAAGGTAATTCTAGCTTTTTTTTTTTAAAAAAAAAATAAAAATTAATGAAAAGGTATTTATTGAATAAAAATGAAAATAAATTAAAAAAAATATAACATGTAAATAGTAGAAAATAGAAAATATTTAGAAAATGTTTTTATTATGTTCTATCAAAATACAAAAGGAAATATAAAATAAAGCTAAAAAATTTGAAAACATTAAATTGAATGATATATATATATATATATATATATATTTTTGCCGTCCATCTTTTTAGAAAACACCTTTTATAAAGTAGAAAATAAAATATATTGAGCAAAAAAAAAACCATGGTTTCAGGCGAGGAGCGGCCCATGAGCACCCCTCGCTGAGTAGAAGAAGGAGTACGCTTCTTCTTCTACACCTTTCCTTTTCTCTCTCTGTATCTCGTTCGTTGTTATCGTCTGCCGTTTGTTTGTTTTTATGCCTCTTGGACGAAGCTGGAAGAAAACCTGCTCGAATTTGGGCCTTGGACTGTATATAGATGCATATTTAAGAAATACAATCTATATTTTTAAAAATAATTTTTTGAAACAGGACCAACTTAGTAGTGGGAACATATAAGAATAGATCAACCAAGAATCAATCCCATTATTATTGGATTTAAATCTCCTATAAACCAATTTAATTCTTTCACAAACACATATTTCATATATTCAAAACATTAAATCATCTAACGACAAAATATATGGAAATTAAGAAAGCTGACACAGCATAGCTAGCCGCATTATCGATCTTGCTGGACAGAACTACTCAAATAAGTTGATGAAAACGTGAAAATGTTGAACTGAATCACATCTTTTCAATCTTGTCAGTCCCGATGGTAGGATTCGCTTGGGCAATGGCATTGCGGCCAGAACTTTTGTAGTCGAATGCGCAATCGTGCTCCTCCGCGTAACGGTGCGAGGCACAGTAAATCCCTCCACATCGGCACTTGAATCCGCTGGCCAAGCCCACCTTCTTGTTGCACCGGCTGCACCTCTGCTTCGCCGGCTCTCGGCCACTGGGGGACGCCGCAGGCGCTGCACCACCAGCCGCAGCCGTAGGAGACGGTGTGGTGGTTCCACTCTCATGAGCCTTATCATCATCATCAACATCGGCTTTCATGGCATCAACGCAGTGTCTGAATAAATAATCTCTATAGCACTTCGAGCATAGATTGCGCGTCGTCGAGCTCCCGAAGAACCCACAGCCATTGGCGCAGAGGAGCGGGTTCTTGCAGCTCTCCTCAACAGACATCACGATGGATGGCGAGAGATATCTGCAGGGACGAAGAAGAAGACACGGTAGAATTAATTAAAGATCGAGGCGCAATTGGATGAAAGACTGGAGGAAGGGGTAGGCTTGTTATTTATAAGTGAAAAGTACGTAGATGCCTAGGAGTAGACGGACCCCGCCGGCTTATAACCATGTTTAATTCCTAGATGGACTTGAACGTAGATGTCTAGTAGTAGACGGACCCCGCCGGCTTATAACCATGTTTAATTCCTAGATGGACTTGAACTCGGTGATTTAATGATCTTCATTAAGATAACGAGGGTTGTTTGTTATGATCCTCACGGTAATGGGACTAGTGGTTGCACGAACCGACTTACCAGCAGCAATTAGGGTTGGATCTGGAATCTAGAAAAATAATTTCTATCTCTGTCTATCTTTCTAAATGAAGATTTTTTTTTTTTCGTCTTCATCCTCACCTTACCAAGAGTAATTATAAATTGTTATTCTTATATATCATCCTATATATCGATTCTATATCCTCATCCATGTCCACATATAGAAATTTTCATTAAAAATTATAAAATTAATAGCATAGCCTAAGAAATTCTCACTACGCATATTAATAAATTTAGCATTAATTTTTTAAATTTATTCTATAATTAAAAGTTTAAATTAAATTATGAACTAAATAGCATCCAAATATATAATGATAATATAGTGCTTATGTATAGAGCTAGAAAGGCGGGAAAGCATATATGGTCACTTTATCCTAATTGGTAGGAATAAAAATAATTTTTATCTCACAAAAGATAGAGAATCTTTATTCCGAATGAGGCAAGGCACGATGGGTTCTTATTTTATAGGTCAAATTGTCATCGCTAATAGTAATATCTTAAGAGTTGACTCACCAATAGTAATATTATCTGATGTGCTTGGTGTAGCCACAAGGGCAATTTCGGAAAAACCAAAACATTAATGCGCCCCGGCAGCTCCAGGCCCGCCAAGTCCGCCCCAACCATTCCTGATCGGCCCCGCTCGGCCCCAGCGTCTCCAAGCCCGCCGAGTCGGCCCCGACCATTCCTGGTCGGTCCCGCTCGGCCTCGGCAGCTCCAGCCTGCCGAGTCGGCCCCGACCATTCCTGGTCGGCCTCGCCCCGGCACTTCCTGTTCGGCGAGGTTGGCACCGGCCATCCCCGGTCTACCCGGCTCAGCCTCGGCTCCATCGGGAGAGTCAAAACGCCCCTGTTCCCTCCAAATCAGCCCCGACATGGCCCTGGTAGTTCAGGACGCCACCTTCCTGACCCACGCCGCCTGACAACGCCAGATCCAACTGCCCACTGGCCACATCGTTGATGGGACTGGACCCAACTACCCAATAGCCCCACTGGCTGATGGGACGTAACCCACCAACCGCCGTTTTCTCCCTCTCGATGGGACATGACCCACCAACCAGCCTAGATTCACACAACTCCCAAGAACTCCACGGACATTCCTTTTTTACGGAATCCCACGTGGTCGTGCAAGTGTCAACCCCTATAAGAAGGTGAATCCACTCAATAATGAGGTATGAGCGATAACCCCAAGGAATCGCTATCTTAGCACCCAGAAAGGAATCCCTCCTCCCTGGGAACACTTTTCATCTAAAAAGAGCTCATTCGAGCTCCTCCTCAGCTATGACCTCAATTGCTAACTTGAGCGTCGGAGGGTCCCACCGGAGAATTCCTCCGGTTCTGGGACTTTTTTGCAGGCAACCTGGTGGAGCAAAGATTTGAGAATCAATCCATTTCCTTTTCCCGATGTTTAGGACCAGTGATCGGGCGTCATCAGATTGGCGCGCCAGGTAGGGGGTCTGACGCAGCAAGTATTTCAGGGTTTCCCTGTGCTACATCTCGGTAAACTCTGCTCCCCCCTTTTTTCCTCTTGAAGCCATGGTGGTGACACGAGCTCGGGACGCTTTCGTCAGCTGTCCAGCGGGGCTCCCCCCGCCAGTTAGGCAGCAGGAGGCCAATCCCCCTGCTACCGATCCTCCCGTCACCTGCCCACCACCGGATGCAGCCGTCCAAACTGCGGAACGGCTAGCGACTCTAACCCAGCAAGTCCAAACTCTCACCGCTATGGTCCACGGACTCCAGCAGCAACAGTCCGTGGCCACCCAACACCAGACCGCTCCCCCCGCCAGTCAGCAGTCGGCAAGAGGAGGCTCTCCTCGTGGGAGGCCGGTCGTCGTCCGGCTTCTCCTAGGAAGCCTCGCCGTGAGCCCCCTAAATGGCCACGGTCCTCTGATCATGCCCCCAGCAAATTTCCTCCTGAGCCGCATCATCAGGAGGAACCAAAGCGGAAGTCCCAGCTCCCGCGTCCTTCCCCTTCTTTTTCTTCTTCTTCTTCCTCCTCCGAGCTATCTCGGAGGGCCCCGACAATCAGCCGCCAGGCGGAGGAGCGCCTGGACGAGTACAAGGCGGCTGGATGAGCTCGCCAGGAAAATCAACCATCAACCGGAGGAAGAGTTTGACACCCGTCCTCCTTACACCCGCTGGATATTGGAGGAACCTGTCCCCTCCAGATTCCGCTTCCCCCAGGTAGACCCGTACGACGGTACGACAGATCCTCTGAACCATCTCGAGAGTTATAAAGCAATGATGCAAGTCCAGGGCGCTTCGGATGCCCTTCTCTACAAAGCCTTTCCTGCCACTCTAGGAAGGCCGCTCGCGTGTGGCACTCGCGCTTGCCCCCTCACAGCATCGACTCCTTCCGAGAGCTGGAGAAGGCCTTTCTGGCACATTTCGATGCTTGCCGGCGGATTCCAAGGGTAGCGGACAGCCTCTTCTCCATGCGCCATAAGGAGGGGGAGTCGCTGCGGGACTTTGTGTCCCGGTTCAAGGCTACCGCCCTCGAAGTTTATCATCGATGATGCGGTAGCGACGTTGGCGCTAAAGCGGGGACTCCTCCCATCCCGCTTCACCTTTTCCTTGGATAAAAAGCCCCGACTTCTTACTCTGACCTCCTCCTTCGGGCTCAAAAGTACATCCGTGCGGATGAGGCTGACTTCACCCGCCGAGAATCTTCAAGGAGCTCTAGCCACAAGCCCGCTCGCCATGAGCTGAGTGGACCTCCTCGACACCGGCGATCGGACCCGCCTCGTCGATCCGACAATAGGCGTCGAAGCCCCGTCCCCAACGAGAGCAAGCTCACACCTCTTCTCGCCCCTTGATCCCACATCCTGATGGAGATCGAGGGCAAGCCTTACCTCCAGCGCCCTCCTCCCATGAAGAAAGGTCCATCCCGCGACAAAAGCCGTTACTGCCGATTCCACCGGGATTATGGCCATGACATTGACAACTGCTATAGCTTGAAACGGGCCATCGAGGAGCTCATTCAGCGGAGCTACCTTGGCAAGTATGTTCAGAAGGTGCCGCAGCCGCTGCCGGCCCTCATAGGGCCTCCACCTATTCAGGCCACGAACGATAATGCCCCCACTGAGCGGACGGTCGGAATGGTGTCTTGGGGAGCGGCCTTCGCATCTAAGCAGCCAAGAGGGGAGGAGGTGATGAATAATGTAATTCCTGAGGGGGGATCTGCTGTTATGGAAAATGTAAACAATGAAGGCGTCGTCATCTCCATGACGATCGCCAAGCACCCTGTAAAAAGGATATTAGTTGATAGTGGCAGCTCAGCTGACATCCTTACTTACGACGCTTTTGTTCGGATGGGATTATCTTTAGACTCCCTTCAGCCTGTGGCGGTCCCGTTGGTCGGGTTCACCGGGGACTCAGTGAGGGTTGAAGGCGAGATACCTTTGCCTGTGACAGCCGGAACGCCGCCATGCCAAAGCACAGTGATCATGAAATTCCTGGTCGTAAGGGTCCCCTTGGCTTACAATGCCATTCTCGGGCATCCAGGTCTCAACCTTTTGGACGCAGTTATCTCCACCCGGCATTTGCTAGTGCAGTTCCCCACTAGTGAAGGAGTCGGGGAGATGCACGGTGAGACCAGCCCAGTCCTGCCCTATTATCACGTGGCATCAAGTCCTTTGGAAGCTGAATCAACTTTAGAAGCACCCGATCCTAGAGATTCTAGCAAGGGAGGAGAACCAGCCAAGCACCTCTTAACTTTTCCTCTGGGAGACGACCCGGCGAAGACCGTCTGGGTCGGCGGACTCCTTCCCCCAGAGGATCGGGAGCGCCTCTTGGCTTTTCTGTGGGCTAATTTGGACGTTTTCGCTTGGTCAGCGTCTGATATACCCGGCATCCCTCCGGAGGTGATCACCCACAAACTCAACATTGACCCACGGCACCGTCCGATCTGCCAAAGGAAGAGAAGATTCACTCCTGATCGACAAAAGGCTATCGATGAGGAAGTCAACAAGCTGCTCTATGCCGGTCACATCCGGGAGGCACACTACCCCAGCTGGCTGGCTAATGTGGTCATGGTGTGAAAGGCAAACGGGAGCTAGAGAATCTGTATCGACTTCACCGACCTCAACAAGGCGTGTCCGAAAGACAGCTTTCCCCTGCCAAGGATAGATCAGCTGGTGGATTCCACCTCCGGGCATGAGCTCCTCAGCTTCATGGATGCCTTCTCTGGATATAATCAGATAAGGATGGACCCCAGTGACGAAGAGCACACATCCTTTGTGACAGAGAAAGGCATTTATTGCTACAAAGTGATGCCTTTCAGCCTCAAGAATGCAGGGGCAACTTACCAAAGGTTGATGAACAGAGTGTTTCAAGATCAGCTAGGCCGGAATATGGAGGTCTATGTAGATGACATGCTGACAAAGAGCACTCGCGCCTCCGATCATGTTTCCAACTTAGAGGAAACCTTCAACAACCTCCGTCGTTTCCAAGTCAAGCTGAACCCCAAGAAGTGTGCTTTTAGGGTCACGACAGGCAAGTTCCTGGGTTTTATGGTGACCCAGCGGGGGATCGAGGCAAACCCAGAGAAGATCAGCGCCATACTCAACATGAGGCCACCGTCCAGCAAAAAGGAAGTGCAACGGCTGACGGGGAGAGTAGTGGCTCTGAGTTGTTTCCTCTCCAAATCGGCCGAGAGATGCTTGACCTTCTTCAAGGCCCTGCGGAAGATGAACAGCTTCGAATGGACGGACGACTGCCAGAGAGCCTTCGATGGGTTAAAGGCGTTCATGTCCTCTCCACCGCTCCTATCCAAGCCAAAAGATGGGGAAAGTCTCTTCCTCTACTTAGCTGCTTCTTCGGAAGCTGTTAGCTCAGTCCTGGTGCATCTCGACACCGACGGAACCCAGAGATCCATCTATTATGTGAGCAAGGTCCTCCATGATGCAGAAGTTAGGTACTCCAAGACAGAAAAAGTTATTTTTGCCCTGATAATTTGCCTGGCACCTCCGCCCGTACTTTCAAGCCCATCCTATCGTGGTGCTCACGGACCAACCCCTTCAAGCCATCCTGGCTCGTCCGGATACCTCGGGCCGACTTGCCAAGTGGGCCATCAAGCTAGGAGAGTTCGACCTCTCCTTCCAGGCATGATCAGCTCTGAAGTCCCAAGTTTTAGCTGACTTCTTAGTTGAATGCACTTGGGCGGAGGAGGCGACTGAGGAGGTTACCAAGGAATAGCGCGAGCCCGAACCAAATGGCGATGGAGAAACTTGGATCCTTCATGTGGATGGCGCATCAAACTCTCAGGGAAGCGGCGCCGGCCTCATTCTTGCCAGGCCAGGAGGAGAGAGGACGGAGTGCGCCCTGCGGTTCCTATTCGAAGCCACCAATAATCAAGCTGAGTATAAGGCCCTGCTGGCCGGATTAAGGCTAGCCCAGGAGTTTGGGATAAGGCGTCTCAGAGCTTTCACGGACTTGCAACTCATCTCCGGGCAAATCAACCGAGAATATGAGGTGCGTGACCCTGTTATGACCCAGTACTTGAGCAAGGTTCAGCTCCTGACCTCCCCGTTACCTTACTTCAGTATCAGTTACATTCCCTGGAGTGAAAATGCTAAGGCCGACATCCTTTCTCGTCTGGCTACCTCTGCCGACGGCATGGCAAGGGATTTACATTGAATATTTAGAAAGGCCTAGCATAGAGGGTAGCAAGGAAATCCTCCCGTTCACCCAAGAGCCCACATGGATGGATGCCTACGTCCACTATCTCACCGATGGCACTCTCCCTAACGACCGCAATGAAGCCAGACTGCTCAAGTGGAGGGCCTCCAAATTCATCCTCCTCGACGGACGTCTATAGAAGGTCGTTCTCCTATCCCCTGCTCAAGTGTGTAGGACCCGCCGATGCCGACTACATCCTCAGAGAAATCTACGAGGGCATCTGTGGAAATCATCTGGGGGGCAGATCCTTAGCCCAAAAGGATCTCGTCAGGGATACTTCTGGCTCACTATAAGGGAGGACGCGGCTAAATTAGTTCAGAAATGCGATGGTTGCCAGCGTCACGCACACATCCAACATCAACCATCTACCCTGCTGAATCCGCTCTCAGCCCCATGGCCTTTCGCTCAATGGGGAATGGACATCCTCGGGCCATTCCCCCAGCTTCAGGGCAATGGAGATTCTTGCTAGTCTCCATCGACTACTTCACAAAATGGGTCGAGGTCGAGGCACTGGCCAAGATCACTGAAAGCAAAGTCAAAGCCTTCTTTTGGAAGTCGATCATATGTCGTTTTGGCCTACCTCACACCCTCGTCACCGACAACGGCCGCCAATTTAATAATGAAGCATTCAAAGCTTTCTTTGACGAGCAGACATTCATCACCAATTCACCTCTGTCGGTCACCCCCAGACCAACGGAGAGGCTGAGGTTATGAACCGCACTATCCTCAGATGACTCAGGACCCAGCTAGACGGGTCCAAAGGTCGGTGGGTGGAGGAGCTCCCCAGTGTGATATGGGCCTACCACACGACCCCCAGGGCCCCGATGGGCGAGAATCCCTTCAGTCTTGCCTTCGGATCCGAGGCCGTCATTCCCATCGAGATCGGACTGCCCAGTCCGCGTTGGAGTCCTTCAATGAGGAAAATAACTCCGCGCTGATCTGGGCTAATTTGGACTTCATCGATGAGGCGCACGATCGGGCAAGGCTGCGCATGGCGACCTTTCGTCAGCGAGCAGCCAAGTACTACAATGCTCGAGTTCGTCTCAAGGTTTTTCGCCGCGAGACTTGGTTCTGAGGAAAGCTGAGGTTTCCAAGCCTATAGAGAGAGGAAAGCTATCCCCCAACTGGGAGGGTCCTTATCGTGTCACCGAGACACTCCACCGGGGGCATATAGACTAGAAGAACTCAACGGACAACCCATTCCGCGTACCTAGAATGCGGATAACCTCCGCCAATATTATCAATGATGTATCCCCCTAGGGCATAAGCAATAAAGGAGGTCCCTTATGACACCACAGCCTACTCTCCCTTGCATCCAAGGACCAGGTCTCTCAAAAGGAGCTTACCGGCATCGCGGCTAATGGGACACCACTTGGCCCCAGCACGGCAGTGCCCCGAGTCGGTTAAGACCCTAACACTCCGTACCCTATCGAGTCGCCCCTCAGGCAGCACACAAACCCCTGAGGCAGTTCAAAAGGAGCTCACCGACATTGCAGCTAATGGGACACCACTCGACCCGGCACGGTGGTGCCCCCGAGTCGGTTAAGACCCTAACAACTCCGTACCCGGTCAAGTCACCCCTCAGGCGGCACACAAACCCCTGAGGCGGTTCAAAAGGAGCTCACCGGCATCACGGCAAATGGGACACCACTCGGCCCCGGCACGGCGGTGCCCCCGAGTCGGTTAAGACCCTAACAGCTCCATACTCGGTCGAGTCGCCCCTTAGGCGGCATACAAACCCCTGAGGCAGTTCAAAAGGAGCTCACCGGCATCGTGGCTAATGGGACACCACTCGGCCCCGGCACGGTGGTGCCCCCGAGTCGGTTAAGACCCTAACAGCTCTGTACCCGGTCAAGTCGTCCCTCAGGCGGCACACAAACCCCTGAGGCGGTTCAAAAGGAGCTCACACATGCGGCTAATGGGACACCACTCGACCCCGGCACAGCGGTGCCCCGAGTCGGTTAAGACCCTAACAACTCCGTATCCGATTGAGTCGCCCCTCAGGTGGCACACAAACCCCTGAGGTGGTTCAAAAGGAGCTCACCGGCATCGCAGCTAACGGGACACCACTCGGCCCCGGCACGGCGGTGCCCCCGAGTCGGTTAAGATCCTAACAGCTCTGTACCCAGTCGAGTCTTCACTCAGGTGGCACACAAACCCCTGAGGCGGTTCAAAAGGAGCTCACCGGCATTGCGGCTAACGGGACACCACTCGGCCCCGGCACGATGGTGCCCCCGAGTCGGTTAAGACCCTAACAGCTCTGTACCCGATTGAGTCACCCCTCATGTGGCACACAAACCCCTAAGGCAGTTCAAAAGGAGCTCACGGCATCGCGGCTAACGGGACACCACTCGGCCCTAGCACAGCGGTGCCCCCGAGTTGGTTAAAACCCTAACAGCTCTGTACCCGATCGAGTCGCCCCTTAGGTGGCACACAAACCCCTGAGGTGGTTCAAAAAGATCGCCGGCACCATAGCTAATAGAGTACCACTTGGTCCCGGCACGACGATGCCTCCAAGTTGGTTAAGTCACTAACGACTGCGTATCCGGCCGGATCGCCCCTCACATGGAATCAGACCATGGAGATAGCTCCAAAAGGCTCCGTGTGGCTCCATAGACTCGGTGTCAGCCGGCACAACCACGGCCTTTCCTGGTCGTCCCTAACCGGCCCAGGCATCTTCATCACTGACCGAGTCGATGTAGGCCCCCCCAGCCAACCCCACTCTGCCTCGGCGTCCCCACGACGGTCGAATCAGCCTCGACCATCTAGGTCTGCCCCAACGCCTCCAAAATTAATCTTGGCATCGAGTCGCCTGTGGATCATTCCAAGCCTTTGGAGGATCCATACGTAGATGAGTTTCTTTTCAAACAGTCTGCAACAACATAAAAAAATTTGAGTAACCTTCCACATGGCCGGCTTACATTCTGGGGTGCACTTGAACATCATCCGGTCCAAAGTCGTAATTCGGCTACGGCATTGTTAACATGTGCAACATTTGAAACTAAGAAAACATTTCAGAAGGTGCAACATTCGGCTACGATATTGTCAACAAATGCAACTCGGCCGCGGGAAGTAAGGCATAGTAAGACGTTCTTCCAAAAGAAGAAAGGACAGATGGAACAAAACGTAGAGAAGTTTGATAAAATTTTCTTCTTTATTAGCAATCAGGTAGAAGTATAAAATTGGGCCTGAGGCCGGTTACACAAGATAAAGAAAAGAAAAACGGATAGTCATCTCGAGGGCTGCAAATACTTTGACCTTGCACATTTCGAAGCCTTGAACATAGGCATCGAGGCTGGCCTCGATGACTTCCTGCTTGAACTCCGACGAGGCGTTGTAGTTGGTAACGGCCTGCCCCGCCTCGGCTTCAGCTCGCTGTGCTTTGGCCTCGGCCTCCTTGGCTCGCCTCGGCCTCCCAGGCCCTGCTCTCGGCTTCTTCGGCACAAGCACTAGCCTTGTCGGCAATTGCTACCGCCCCGGCCTTCTCCGAAACGCTTCCGCTGCTGCTTTCTTGCGGCAGCGGCACTCTCCCCTGTGGCCCAGACTTCCTCCTCGGCGCTTTGGAGCCGCCTGGTCAGCTCTTCATTCTGCGCCGTGGCGCCTTCAACCTTTCTGAGGCCAACCCCATCTTGGCCTCGGCTGCAGAGGCCCGGCCGTTCTCGGCCTCAACCCGGCTCTCCATATCCCGTAGATGGCCGGCTAAGCTCTCCTCTCGAGCTGAGGCCTCTTTATGAAGTCGAGCAAGGCTTTCCGCCTGCACCATGCTCTCCTTCTTGTACTTGTCGGCCCCACCAGGGCCTTGACTATCGTGTTCGAAGAATGGGCCAGTGCCTTGCAAAGGCCTAGGATGCCGTTGGCCATCTGTAGTAGAGGAAACATGTTAGCTGCAGAAAGGAAAAATATTGAGAAAAATGAGGAAGATTCAAAAAGTACATGGACAATAGCGACCATGACCATATCCATGAGTGCGGAGTGACTCAATCCCCGCATCTCCTCCTCGAACTCGGGGGTTCGAACTCCTGACAGGAGGAGGAGGCTTGTGCGGCATCCGCCATCGTGCCGATTGTGGGGACCAGCCGAGTTTGTCCCTCCTGCGGGCCTTCGGATTGGGGGCGGGCCGGTTGACGGGATGAGCTCTCGGCTCACCCCTCTGCTTCCGGTCTCCTCCGCCCCCCGGGCCCTCCTGGCGACTCGCTCCCCCTCGCTAGCAGTTGAGGGAGCACTCTCCCTCGCCGGCTCTGTAACAGCCGAGGGGCTGATGGCGATAGTAACCTGCCCCGCCTTGGGCACATCGGTGGCGATGGGGGTTTCCTCCTCATCTAAAACCACCACCGTCGGTTCGGTGGTGGCCAGGATCTCCCCCTCTTCAATTTCGGCCCTAGCCAGCCTCGGGGCCTCTCCTACAACCGACTTCTTCTCAGCCGGCTCCTCCGTAAGCATTGGGCCGTGAGGGCTGCGGCCGGCTGGCTGGCTCCTTCTCCGAATTTTCTTTGCCGGCCTGGACGACTCTCGGTCGCCGGCCTTTTCTGCCTCAGGACGGCCTTGAAATCGCTGGCGGAAATCTTCATTGCTGCACAGAAAAGATAACAAGCATTAGCGACGACATATAACAAACCAAAGGTCGGGACAGAGGGAACAAGGCATCAAGCTCACCGGCCACCGGGGCTAACTCGGCTTCTACCAGGTTCTCCTTAGACAGGAGTTCCTTATAGCCGGGGATTTGGCAGTTGGACAGTTGGGTGAACAATTCCCTATCCCTATCCCTTACGGAGGAGTCGTCGTTCGAGCTAGTGTCTGGCTCCCTCCAAGCGGCCCTTACCCCCTCGACGTGGGCAAAAAGAAACCTAGACTTCCACCCCCTAATTTTGGACAGGAGGCCTCGAGGGAAAGTTCTCCCCGGCCTGGCAGTAAAGGCCCACCAGGCCCCCTCGCCTTGACGGTGGAGCTTATAGAAAGCTCGGAACAGAGACAGCCCTGGACGGGCCCCCTCAAAATGACACAGAATGACAAAGGCACAGATGATCCGAATCGAGTTCGGAGTCAACTGCGCCGGAACCAACCTATACCTATCTAAGAGGTTAAGGAGAAAGGGATGGAAGGGAAGGCGCAGCCCGCACGGAAGAACTCCTCGTATAAAGTGACCCGACCTGGGTAGTCAGAGGTCACCCTATCTTCGGACCCTGGTACGGACATGCCAATGAAGTTAGGGACCAAATATCTAGCCCTAACAGCCTCTACGTCCTTAGGGGTCATGGTGGAGGCCACCCCCGCTGGACCTATTGGATTGGAGCTCACCGCGGAGGAAGCACTGGACGGCGAGAGGACACGGGGGCTGCCCTAATAGGAGAACCGGAGGTGGACGGAGGTCCTATCGCCCTCGATCGGTCGCGGATGGTGATGCCACCCACCAGCCGAGGCATTTGGCTTGCTATAGGGGCCTGGTTTTCACTGCAGGATTAGGAAGACTCTTCTACGGTCTCTTACCCTCCCTAATGGCATTGCGGTCCATGGGCAGAGTAAAGGATGAAACTAACCTGGGAGTTGGAAAGGCTCGGGTCGCAGAAGAAGCTTAGGGAGGAAGAAGGTGGAAGAAAGCAATAGCGGTGTAAAAGTTTTCCCCAGACTCTAGAAGCGCTTTTATACCCTCCACCTTCCATCAGCGATGCTCGAGATCCTGCCGCATGGCAAACATCTATTGCGTCACGAGCTATCAGCCGGAAATCTCGCCTGCGCCCAGGACAAGCCGCCTCGATCCGTCCCAAAGGGCATGATCCCCGGCCAATCGTGGAGCATAGAAAACAGAGAAGCAATAATGATCCTCACCTTTTTCCATTCCCCAATGAGCTCCCTCTCCGGAGCGTCCGGCGCCAATGTTAGCCCCACCTACCGCATGATTGTGGGAGATCTTCGAAGCGACACTGCCTCGACAAAGCGCCAGCTCATCAAGTCATTTAAAGCGCACTAAGGAGGCAATCATTCTTTTTAAATTTTGTGCCCCTTTCGCCCAAAGGATCGCAGGCGCACGGTCCGTAGCGCTCAGGGGCGGGGGGGGGGGTATCTGTTGTGGCTGGTGTAGCCACAAGGGCAATTTCGAAAAAACCAAAACATTAATGCACCCCGGTAGCTCCAGGCCTGCCGAGTCGGCCCCGACCATTCCTGGTCGGCCCTGCTCGGCCCTGGCATCTTCAGGCCCGCCGAGTCAGCCTCGACCATTCCTGGTCGGTCCCGCTCGGCCCCGCAGCTCCAGGCCCGCCGAGTCGGCCCCGACCATTCCTGGTCGGCCCCGCTTGGCCCCGGCGTCTCCAAGACCGCCGAGTCGGCCCCAACCATTCCTGGTGGCCCCGCTCGGCCCCGGAGCTCCAGGCCCGTCGAGTCGGCCCCGACCATTCCTGGTCGGCCCCGCTCGCCCCGGTCTCCAGGCCCACCGAGTAGCCCCGCTCGGCCCCGGCAGCCCCAGGCCCGCCGAGTCGGCCCCAACCATTCCTGTCGGCCCCGGCATCTCAGGCCCACCGAGTCGGCCCCAACCATTCATGGTCGGCCCCGGCAGCCCCAGGCCCGCCGAGTCGCCCCGACCATTCCTGGTCGGTCCCGCTTGGCCCTGCAGCTTCAGCCCGCCTAGTCGGCCCGACCATTCCGGATCGGCCCTGCCCTGGCACTTCCTGTTCGGCGAGGTTGGCCCCGGCCATCCCGGTCAACCCGGCTCAGCCTCGGCTCCGTCGGGAGAGTCGAAACACTCCCATTCCCTCCAAATCAGCCCCGGCACGGTCCTGGTAGTTCAGGACGCCACCTTCCTGACCCACACCACCTGACAACGCCAGATCTAACTGCCCACTGGCCACGCCGCTGATGGGACTGGACCCAACTACCCAATAGCCCCACTGGCTGATGGGACGTAACCCACCAACCGTTGTTTTCTCTCTCTCCGATTGGACAGGACCCACCAACCAGCCCAGATTCACACAACTCCCAAGAACTCCGTGGACATTCCTTTTTTACGGAATCCCACGTGGTCATGCAAGTGTCAACCCCTATAAGAAGGTGAATCCACTCAATAATGAGGTATGAGCGATAACCCCAAGGAATCGCTATCTTAGCACTCAGAGAGGAATCCCTCCTCCCTGGGAACACTTTTCATCTAAAAAGTGCTCATTCGAGCTCCTCCTCAGCTGTGACCTCGATTGCTAACTTGAGCGTCGAGGGTCCCACCGGAGAATCCCTCCAGTTCTGGGACTTTTTTGTAGGCAACTTGGTTGAGCAAATATTCGAGAATCAATCCATTTCCTTTTCCCGACGTTCAGGACTAGTGATCGAGTGTTATCATTATCTTCCTCACTTGTTCAACTAATACAAAACCTCTTAATCGAGCATAGATCGATGAAGTAGTGCCATATAGAGCTAAAAGTGGGTTGGGCCACATTGGGCCATGCCTTAGCTCGAGCCTTGCCCAACCTGAAAGTTTTTTTGGGATTCGAGTTAAGCTCAGGCCTTTTTTTTTTTCTTCAAAACTTAGGCTTGGGCTTAGGTGTAGCTTGCAACCTAATTGGATCAACCCATAATAATCCATTTGAACAAAATTAGGGTAATTGAGCCAATTTTTAATATTTGAATGTTTTGACACAAATAAGCAGCATTTAAAATAATGACATCTAATCAATCTAACAAATTTATTATAATATAAAGAGCAATTCACACATGATTGGTAAAATATTTAATATAAAATTTAAAAAGCTACCTACATTTTAAGATTTTGGGTTACGTTTGGGTTAGATTTAGGTCTAACTAAGGGCAAATGATTTGGGTCTTCTTTGGGCTTGAGTTTTGTGTCAGGCCTAGTAACAATGTGCCTGACTTGAATTCTTTTTTGCTCTAATTTTAAGCTCAAATTTGATTTGAATTAGTTAGGACCTGGTTCATAGTTTGACCTAAAGTCGGGTCGGCTTGATAAACTTTGGGCCAACCCAAGGCCACTTTCAATCTTAATGCCATATCAATCAACCACCACTTATACTTGAGCACTGGTTGTGCCATGCCAGGTAGGGTCCAGTCCCATCGGGCTGCACCAAAAATCGGGTCGTGCCTGGCATGGCCCAGTAAAAAATGAGTCATGCCAGGCACGATCCGGTTAAAAAAATTTCAGTCCAGCACCGCCCGCCAGGGGCCATGCCAGACATGACCAGTTATGACCGTTTCTAGCCATTGAAAATGGCCAGAAATAGCTATATGGGGGGGGGGGTTTGACCATTTTAACCCTTCCAACAGTCATATAACAGCTATATTGAAGGGTATTTTTTAAAAAAAATTAGGATTTCTATAAATAGCCCATTCCTTCCTCATTCTCACCATACCAAACCAACTCTTCTCTCCTTCTCTACTACTACTATTTCTCTCTAGCAAGTGCACTAGCAATTTAATTTTTAGTTTGCAAGTGTTCTGGCAAGTGGCAGGTGCTCTAGCAAGTGTTTAAGTGCTACACAAGAGGAGGTTCTTGTTGAGAAGTACAAGAAAAAGGAGGTTACTTATTGTTGAGAGGCGAGAGCACAAGAGGAAGCTCACAAATCTCGGCTCCACGCCTCCACCTCTGGTCCTCTTCTCAATTCCTTCTTATGGTTAGTTTTTTATTTTTTTACATTCATTAATTTAAAATTTTAGATATGGCATCTTATGACAAAAGTAATTTTGGCATGCACCCTTTTTCTGAGGGTAAGAAAACTAATCCTCAATCCTAACCCTAAGTTTCCTCTAGAGCAGTGTCAGTGAAGGTCAAACCTCTTTCGTAAGAGGACTAGTGATGTTTGGAATGATTTTAATAGAATTATGGTTGATAGAGTCTTCAAAGCAAAATATAGAAAATGTGCAAAACTTTATAGTTGTAGTAGTATTGGGGGAACATGTCATTTAAAAAGACATCAAGAGACCCATATGATACAAGATTCTCATCTGCAAAGTACCCTTAATATACAATAGGGATCACTTGCAGGTACTTTTGCATATAACGAAAAAATCAAAGGAAATTACTTGTAAGATGGATAGTTCAAGATGAATTACCTTTTAGTTTATGTGAATCTTATAATTTTAAACAATATGTTCAATTAGGCCTACAACCTGCTTATAGAAGAACTAGTAGGCGTACGTTTAGAAGAGTGGCTATGACAAACTTTTTAGCAATGAAATAAAGTTTAATTAAAACGCTCTCAAATTTAAATGCTAGAGTTTCTTTAATTACTGATATTTGGTCAGCATTTTAAATGAATAATTATTTCATATTAGATGTGCATGTCATATATTAAATCTTTCTGTTCAATCTGGCATGGACATAATTCAAGATGTTATTTTAAAAATTAAAAATGCAGTTTCTTTTATTCATGCTTCAAGAGCAAGACTTCAAGAATTTAAAAACTATGTGTAGATCTGAAGGGAGAAACGATCTCCAAGGCATGCATATTTTAAAATTTTGATAACGATTACCAATGCGAAAGCTTAAAGATTAAATATTAATCTATCCAACATGCATCAAGATCATATCTTTACCTTATTCTATAGGATCGTTTGATCTAAATTATGCATATAAATAAAATCATCAAGATCATCAGATCTTGATCTTCAAGATAAGAAGTCATACTACTTGTCTTGAAGCCTGCCTTAAGATCTAGGGATCATATCACTTACCTTAAGAATAATAGGTAAATTTGTTGTGCTCTTCAGCCGTTCAATCGTTCGACCTCTAGAATCGTCCACATGAAGTCTCCAAATGATCGGATTCCCAAGAGTGCTAGCTCGCGAAAAAACAACTTTGCTGATCTTAAATCCTTTACTTGAATCTTCCTTTAAGATTCACCAAACTTTTGCTAACACCAAAATCCACCAGAATCACATTAGAATTTTCTTTTTAACTATTAGAACTATATCATTTTGTTCTAACTCTTTAGAATTTCAATCCATGTCTTGATCTGGTGAAGAATGTCCTCTATTCTATAGGCACAATTAAGCCTTTAGCCCATTGAATTCTAACACTTAGAATTCCAACGTTTGGTGAAAACCAAAGAGACATGAATTCTAACACTTAGAATTCTAATGTTTGGTTAATTCCGTGAAAACCTGAATTCTAACACTTAGAATTCCATCGTTTGGTTAATTCCTCTGACGACGTTTGGTGAATTCAAAGAGGTACATTAATTCCATATGAATTCTAACACTTAGAATTCTAACGGAAACAGTTTAGAAAAGATTAATGTTATATATTAAATTTTGTATGAGAATTTAATCTTTCATAAGATGAGATTTTAGTTATATGAGATCCTCTATGAGAAAACTCTTTTTACACATGGGGTTTGGGTTTGGGTTTTGGTTTAAGCTGATTTGAATTTATTGGATTGAACCTATATGGATCATGGTTCTAGCCCAAATCAAATTTGGCTAGTTATAAATCTATTTAAATTCAAATCAAGTCTAATTTCAAATCAATTTTTGAAATTGATTATGTTGATCCATTTATTGATTTTGATGATTAATAAAGGAATTGAGTATATTTGTTTGATTACTAATGGATTTTATAAGTGTTTCAGGACTTAAATTTATTTGATCAATTTAAAGGAATTAAAAATGAATTTTGAATCAAATACAAATCAGATATTTCAAAGTTTCAGAGCTTGGAGTCGACACCTAGAAAGTCTGGAGCAGACCCCATGGCCAATTCAATTTTAATCCGATTTCTGATACAATATGGAGCCGACACCTAGAGTTTCGGAGTCGACACTTATAGTGTCTGGAGCCGACTCCGATGCGGGGATAGAACGTTGATTTTTTGAGCATTATGGAGTCGACACCTACCATTTTTGAGAGCCGACACCTGACGATGGCGAGCCGACACTTACTTTATTGGAGCCGACTCCTCAACGAACTCGAAAATTTCTATTTTTGGTAAAACAATCTAGAGCTGACACCTAAAAAGTTGGAGCCGACTCCAACCTGACTGGGATGGAAATTTAAAATGCCAGATCAGCTCTAACGGTAACATTTCCATTTTACTAATTTCTAACGGATATATTTTGTTTTAGGTATACTCCAACGGCTAGTTTCATCCCAAAAATGGATTGAAGAAAACTATAAAAAGGGGGAAGAACACCCGTTTGAAAAAGAGGAAAAACAGAATGAAAAGAGAAATAGTTCAAATCAAAATCCGAAAAACCCTGAGCCTGAAATCCAAGAGAAAATCCTTCAAACTCAAATCCTTTCACTCCAAGAAGCTCAAAGAGGAATCCAAGGCATCTCAAATCAAAAATCAGTGGATTTCCCAAATTGAAGAAAAAGCTCCGTTTCTTCCATTTCCAATCTTCTCAACTGCAACAACTGTGAGGGATTAAAGCTGAGGCTTGATTCATCATTCCAAAGGGAGAAGAGGAAAAGAAGAAAAGAAGAAAAGCTCAAAGCCAAACAACTTCAAATCAGGCTTTTCTAAACTTGTTTTATTATTCTTGAATATTTGCTCATTGAGGAGCTGTGTATCTTTGAAAAACTATATTCTTCTTATTTGTGCCTAGTTCAATCAACGGGATTGAACTAGTGGAGGTTGTTAACCTCGGTCAAGCTAGAATAGCTTGAGTTTAGGGTTGTGTGTGATGAACCCAAAAAATCGGCTGGGTTCGTTGTGATCCCGGGTAAAACAACAAGTTTGGGTTGTCAGCTTGTAAAATAACTCGGCTGTAATCGAGAAGATTATAGTGTGGACCCAAGTGAATCTTGGGAGTGGACGTAGGTGTTGGATACACCGAACCACTATAAAATCTTTGTGTTTGTCGTGCTTCTATTGTCTCTATCTCTATCTCTATCTCTATCTCATTGATTGTGCGTTATATTTGTATTGCATTTACTTTCATTCATCTTAAGCAAACAATTTTTTAAAAAGGGGATAATTTTTTAAAGAACCCAATTCACCACCCCCCCCCCTCTTGGGCTATCATCTGGGCCAACAGATTAGTCCTTCTAATAGACTTAAACCTAATTGAATCTTATTCACTTGTACTTAACCCAATTGAGATAATTCAATCAATCAAATTGATTAATTAAATCATATACGATTCTCAATCATTGATCAGCAAATAGATCATCCTAGGAAACTTCAATGCATGTGAATTTCTAGATTCAAACCTAAGCCGGTAGCATAGGAATAACTTCCTATACTAAATGATGTGCCCATCTAGCAATGGAGCCCGATGTCTGGATAGGTCGAAGAGTTGCTGAGAAAACTCCAAGAATCCTAAGTAATAGTTACCGTATAATTCATCCTTTTGACCATAAATGCTAAGGATGGCTTAAGAGCCTGTCAACTTGTTGACCCAATTATTGATTTTGATGATTAATAAAAGACATGAGTATATTCACTATGTTTCTGATAGATTTAATAAGTGTTTTAGAGATTAAAAATGTTTAATCAATCAAAAGGAATAAAGAAATAAGTTTTGAATCAAAAATTTGAAAAGAATTTTTCAAAGTTCAGAACTTGGAGTCGACACCCAAATAGTCAGGAGCCGACCCCAGTCGTATCAGAAGATTTCTGGAATTTTGGCACGGTCTGGAGTCGACACCCAGTGTTTTGGAGCCGACTCCAACCTGAGATACAGAGAAGTGTATTATGTTTCAGTTTCCGGAGCCGACACCTAGAATTTGGAAGTCGACACCTGAGAGTTCGGGAGCCGACACTTGAGTTTCTGGAGCCGACTCTAACATGAGAACAGAGAGTGTTTTTATGAACATTTCTGGAGCCGACACTTTTGGATTGCGGAGCCGACTCCCGAAAGCGACGAGCCGACACTTAACTTTCTCGGAGCCGACTCCTCAACAACTTTTTATTTGCTATTTTTGGATACACGATTTGGAGCCGACACCTGAAAAGTTGGAGCCGACTCCAACCTGTCAGGAACGGATTTTCATTTGTCAAAACGGACTCCAACGGTAAGATTCTTTTTACCTAACCTCTAACGGCTATTTTTCTTTGTGTGTAGAAAGATCCAAGCATCTTACAACAGCTATATTTTTCACCCAAGCTTGGATTAAGAGATATATAAAAAGGGAAAAACCGTCCGTTTGATAAGGAGAAAAAAAAAGAAGAGAAAAAAATAGACTAAAAAATCCAAAAATTCTTGAGAAAGAAATCAAAGAGGAAAGACTCAAAGCTCAAATCCATCAACCCCAGAAAGCTCAAAGAGAAATCCATAAGCTTCTCAAGTTCAAATCAAGGAGATTTCATCGTTAGAAGAAAGAAAGCAAAAGCCCAAATCCTTAACTTTTCAACTACAAATTTCAGTGAAGAATCTGAGCTGAGGCCCTGATTCAATCTTTCAAAGGAGAAGAGGAAAAGAAGAAAATAAGAAAAGCATACATTCAAAGAGCTTCAAACAGGCTTTTCTTATCCTTGTTTATTTTATTATTTATTTGCTCATTTAAGGAGCTGCTGTGTATTCAAAACTCTATTTTTCATTATTGTTTGCTTGTTCAATCGAAGGATTAAATTAGTGAGGTAGTATACCTCGGTACAAGCTAAGGATAGCTTGTGGTTGGGTTGTGTGCTGGTGAGCCCGGAAAACCAGCTGGGTTCATTATGATCCCAAAGGAAACAACAAGTTTTGAGTTGTGAGCTTGTAAAACAACTCGACTGTAATCAAGTGGATTATAGTGTGGACCCAAGTGATATTTGGGAGTGGACGTAGGTGTTAGATACACCGAACCACTATAAAATCATTGTGTTTGTCGTGCCTTGACTTTCTATCTTGCTCTCAATCTCATTTGTTTCACAGCACATAGTTTTAAAGAGTCAATTTTTTTTAGAGAACCCAATTCACCCCCCCTCTTGGGTTGCCATCTGAGCCAACATAGGGTTACTGTCGTTGCCGGCGGCGAAGGAGTTTCAGCTGGCGGTGGTAGCGGAGGTGTCGCACCGCTAATCGGATCAGGCCTTTGAGAGGCGGCCTGGTCTTGAGCTTCAGATGTAACTATCTTCTGATTGGCCATTAGAGGATGCTTTGCTCTGATTTTTTGAGTCTTGTCTCCTGGATCATAAGTTTATGGGACTTGAGGCCCTTCCTCTAGCGACAATCTATTGCCGTGAAAATCCGTTCTCCGACTTTGGTACGCTTTCGGCTCCTAATTCGGACGCCAATCTCATCGCCTCGGAGGAAAACCTGTAAGACAGTCCACACGCAGAGGGTGCTGTGGGGTTTGCCCTCTGCGGGGGACCCTCCGACACCCAAGTCAGTAGAGATTCACAGCAAGCATATGTAAGGAGAAGACTCTTCACAGAGAAAATGTTCCTCAGGGCCCTTGCGAGAGCTCTAATGGAGTATGAGATTTAGTGAATGAATGCATAAAGGGTTGCCTTAGAGTTTGCGCGCATACCTGAGAGGTTGAAGTGCTGTGGTATTTATAGGTGATCACCTGATTCCTTGGACGTGCCCTGGACAGGGTCTGAAAACTGTTAGGATTCGAATCAAGTTTGTTATGAGGTCAGTGGTCCGTATCTTGTCAGTTAGAGGATCGACGGCTGGGAGAGCTGATTGATGCCTTGAGGTTCAATGATCACACAGACCTAGGCCACTCTTGCAGGTCCTAGGCCACTTCTGAGTATGATTTGCCGTCTGGAATCTTATTCAGCTATAGTGGATTCGAACTCTCCTGCACCGGATTCTGTAGAGGTATTTTGAATGCCATGGTTTGGGCTAAATGAGGAATAACCTAGTTTTTCGAGGGATAGAGTGGATCGGCTCGAATGGCCGAGCCGTGGAGATAGCTCGGATCGCCGAGGAATGGCTCGGCTCGGATGGCCGAGGTATGAGGATAGCTCGGGTTACCGAGTAATAGCTCGGCTCGGATGGCCGAAGTATGAGGATAGCTCGGGTTACCGAGGAATGGCTCGGCTCGGATGGTCGAAGTATGAGGATGGTTCGGATTGTTGGGGCGACCCCATTTTGTCAGAGGTGACTTGGCTTCATCGCTAGGATGTTATGTCAGCTGATTAGTAGGGTGTTTGGATTGGGTATGACCAAATCGCCGATATAAACGATCAATAATGTAATGACGATTTTATCCCTCATCAGATACGAACATATTTTCTTGTAATTTAGTAAACTCCTTGCAGCGCTTCTTGCACCAGCGCAACGGTATCAAGCAAGCTATGAGAAAAAAATAAAAAAAATAAAAGGTTTAATTTTGTTGTCGAATAATTACTTTGCTTTCACGAGTGGTAGCACTCGAAGTAGTATGATGTGCTCGCAATGATTGATCCAAATCTACGACCACCCTGGGATATCAGCGTGATGCATTAACGCTTACAACGTACGGATGACAGCTCTAGCGTTCAAGCATGGATAAGGATGCATCTATCCATTTTGTATTTGTAACGGAAGACCTAATTTATTTTTGCAGACATCATCCGTGGATAACTACGCCCTATGATTACGAGACGTTACTAAAAGTTTATGTTAAACAACAAATTTATTAAATGCTTTATGGACACGTTGTATCATGATCCTTCCGTTCGAGCCGTAGTTCTCCGTGGCCCATCTATCAGCTCTCTCTCAGTTATCTACCGTCGTCCAAATGGAGGCAACTAGCTGGAAGCCACAGGTTAAACAAAAGCTTCGCGAAGCATCAGCTCTTAAGTCTTTGGTTCATCCTCTCCGCCCGCAAGAACCCTCACGTTAAATTTATGAATTTGGAGTTGATGCAATTAAAACTCTCATCCATATTCCTTCTTGAAAGCGTTTTGACGCAATAAGTGCGACGAAGAAGAGGAGCGTATGGCTGCCCAGTCGTTCCACGCCACGTGTTGAAGCCACCGGGCTCTCCTCTTCGCCTCCCCTTCTTTAAATTCCTTCAGACCCCCACCTCTTCAATCTCCTCAGTCCTCACCATCGAAATCTCCATCTCCAGACCTCTCCTCATGGCTCCCTCAAACCCATCCATAGATTGGTCCGCCATGATCCCTGAGCTCTTGAGACGCATCGCTGGCAAGCTTCCTCATTGTTTCGATTACACAAATTTCCGTCTAGTTTGCAAAAGCTGGCTCTCCGTTGCCCCACTCAAAAAATTCCCCCCAGTCCTCATCCTGCCGTCCGATCCCGACTCCGGCGAGCTCCACTACATCGACCCCGCGGATCGTGGGGTCCACTGCCTCCCCCTGCCGGAAGCGGCCAGGAACAAGATCATCTGCGGCGCGTCCTGCGGCTGGCTCGCCCTCATGGACGAGCCCACCAAGGCCATGTCGCTCGTCAACCCCATCACCGGTGCCCAATTCCACCTCCCAGCAGTCCCACAACGCCTCGTCTTCCACGACTTCCACCACCGCAAAGAGCGCCACCACGACTGCCCCTCCGATGGCAGTTCCACTGAAGGAATCTGTTTTCATTGGATCAAGAAACCTCTCTACATCAGCGATATATTCCTGTCCTCAGCTCCGAACACAGGGGCCGAGTGCATCGTGGTGGCAAAACAAAGACACTACGATCAGTTGGTTTTCTGCCGGTTAGGCGATGCTGAGTGGACTACCGTTCTTATCCCCTATCATATCGACGAAGTTGTTGCATTCTGGAATGGCAGATTTTATGCCGTGGATTGCAACAAAGATGTTCTAGCCATCGAGTTCGGCTCTCGTGATGAAGACACAATTGTTACACAGGCAGTTCCGCTGCCTTTGAACTCCAGGCTATACAAACTTCTGGAGTGCAAGGGCGAGCTGCTTCTATTCTATGTTAATGTGGAGGAGAATGAATGGGATCCCATAACGTACAAGTGTGATGACTCAGAAGGCATCTTTACATGGACCAAGCTGAATAGTTTTGCTGACAAAACCCTATTCTTATCTGAATTTCGCTGCACTGGCTTCCTGGGCTATGACCTTCATGGCTGCAAAAAAAATTGTATCTATCACTCTAAAAATGGTTATATTCGTTATTCAAAGGATCACCTCATCCAGGTCATAAATGTGGACGAAGCAGTTTCCGACATCATCTTGACCCATTGGCCCTCGCAGCAGTCAGCAGGATCATCTCAAGATGCTTTGCCGTCATCAAAAGCTTTTTTCTGGTTTCAACATAGCTTCGACTAGCAAGGTATTGTCTCAAGTTTGTTTTGAATAATGTTCACGTATGCCCTTCTATTGTTGTTATAATCTTCTTGTTGCAGATAACTGTCTAATTTCATGTCTTATTATTAGTTCAGATTGCTCTATTTTAAGTTACTAGTATGATAAAAAATTATCTTGATTTCTACTTTTTTTTTTTTTTTTTGAATTATTTCTTCTAATCTGCATTTGCTACAAGCAACAAGCAGACAGATAATATTAGGATGATAAAAATTGTTTTGATTTTTTTTTTCAGAATTGTTTCTTCTATTCTGTATTTGCTTCAGCAAGCAACAAACAGATAGATAATGAGCAAAATAACATTATAAATCAAACCAGAGTAATTAAGCCAGTCTTAAGAATATGATCTAAGCAAATAAATCTCATCCCATGATGAGGGAGATGCAAAGCATCTAGCATCTTCACATGGCATGGACTATCATAATTTGACTTCGGCCCATTACCGCACTTAATATACTATTGCTTTGTCTATCATCACAATTTGGGCACATATAAGGAGGAATAATTAACCATAAATCCATGCATGTCTTTTATCTTTTTCCTTACAAAGTTTGATTCTCCAGAGCAGCTGTACAAAGGAGTCTTTGTTAAATAATGCCCTAAAAGCAAGAAAAATTTGCAATATAGTGCATGACTAAATATATGCATTTAGCTACACCATGACTTATCAAATAACATTAACAACCACTTCTAATGTTGTACCTGAGAATGAAACTTAGATTATTGATGCTTTCTTATGATGTGAAGAAAGCAAGAAAAATGGTTGTGTTTTTTCTTGCTGCACCTTCCATTAACTAAATCAATCAATTAATTAAACATCAGATCATTTATGTTTGACCAGTTATAAGAGCTCAATTGCTTGCAACCCTTCCGGACTTGCCCATAAGATAGTCAATTAATTAAGTAATCATCGTTGACAATAAATTGCTTTGCCTTTTAAATTTTTCTATAAAAGGAGCTATATATATTTTATTTAGGGAAAAAATTTCTTTTTCTTAACATGTATTACTAGATTGTGTAGGAATTTATAGACATTAACATGGTAGCCTAAAACTGATCATTTTATCCGTTTTAAAAATTGCCAACTCTCTTATCGTTTCACTTTTCTATGTGTAACTTTCCACTTTTGGGTGTATGTATTCATCATCCTTTACTTGGTTGATCAGCAATAAACCATTACCTTTTTTCATTATTCTTTTGTGTCAGGAGTAGTTATCATGAGAACTCTACTTCAAATGGAAAGGAAGATCTTCATGCCATCTTTGATGCATGTTATGGAAGGAGCACAAGTACTGTATATGGAATGTGGGATGGAAATGTTTTGAATGAGCTTTTTGTTTAATCTGCTTTCCCTTCTTCTTTATCATTCTCATGTAAAAAAGTCCGGTTGCTAATTATATATATATTGATGTAAGAGAAGACAGAAAAACTTAAAAACTGCTATGTTGGTTTATGGACCAATATGTTTCTTCTGTCTTATCATTGGATATGCTATGTGTTGCATGCATGCAATAAGGATTGTACATATTACCTTGCCGATCGATTTATCATTGCTAACTTAATTATCATATGTATCTTAATTGATAACTGTATATGGAATGTAGGATGGATCTTTGCTGAATGATTTCATTGTTTAAACTAATTCTGCTTGCTTTTGCTATTTTTATGCATCTTTTGTAGAGAATGATGCATTGGTGTTTTATCTTTTTTATGTCAAAATGACTGATTATTGTTGATTAATCAATTTTTATAAAATGTTATTGAATCATAGAGAGATGGCATTTCAATATATGGATTATAAGCATTTCTTTCATTTAAGGGCTTAAAATGGTACTCTTTTACGAATAAAATAATGGAGTTCATGCTTACATATGGATATTTGAGAATCTTGCCAATCTTATAATATGAATCCCTTAAATTGTGCAAAGTTCTTATTCCATTTAAGTTATGGGACATCAAATCTGTCATGCAATTATACTTTAAGAGGAAAGTTTTCTTACATCTTTCAAGCCTTCTCATTAGATATTTTTATTGGATCATATTTTATTAGTTACGGAATTAATTCCCTTGGCCCTTGAACCTTATATGTTTTCTTTTGTTTACTTCCTTGTCCTATCCTAACACTCACCATGTGCAATGACTAGTGGATTGAAACTAAAATTCCATCAATCAGGTAATCATTCATAATGCTGAGTATAAGACTTGTTAACAATGAAAAATTTAAAAAATGAAATAAACATTGAACAAACTATACTAGCCCCTAAATTTCTCATCTCTCTCCTCTTTTCAAAACATATCAGTATTGTTTATTTTTACCTACATTTAATGAAAGAGATTTAGATGCAATACCCATGGTTGTTGTTACATATTTATATTCCATAGCACCCAAATAGCATGCTATGCAAGTCAGAAAGACCAATCTAAGTGGCTAAAAGCACTGTAAGAGTATATTTAGTTGTCAAAAAATTATGAAAAAAATAGAAGAATAAAAATATTTTTCAAGAAAAAGGAATTTTTTTTGAGAGTAGATAGAATCTATAATTATTTTATTTTAGATTTTTCATCATCCAAACAGTTAGAATCTATATATAAATTAGCAAAACTAAGAGGATAAAAAAAGATCTTGCCTATATTAAATGTATTAAGGATGAAAATGAAAGCATCTTAGTAAAAGAAGAAGAGATAAAAGAACCATAAAAAAGTTATTTTAAAGAATTATTAAATGAACATAATTTAGTAAATTTAAGGATAGAAGGATGTGATAACCTAGGAGTAACAAATGAGCATAATTTTTTCATAAATTTAGCATGCTTGAGGTTAAAAAGGCTTTGAGTAAAATAAAAAATACAAAGGCATTAGGACCAAATGCGATCCCTATTAAGATTTGAAAAGGCTTAGAAGAAATTGAAGTTATGTGGCTAACCAATTTATTTAACAGAATTGTAGCAACTAAAAGAATGCCAGATGATTAGAGAAAAAGTATATTAATATTCATATATAAAAATAAAAGAGATATTCAAAACTGTGCAAATTATAGAGGAAACTAATGAGTCATAAAATAAAATTATGGAAGAGAGTAATAGAAAATCGAATAAGAGCCAAAACTTTGGTATCAAATAATCAATTCGAATTTCTGCCTAGAAGATCTACCATGAAAGCTATTTATTTATTAAGAAGATTGATGGATAGATATAGAGAAAAGAAAAAAGACTTTCATATGGTCTTTATTGATTTAGAGAAAGCATATAATAGAGAACCTAGAGAAATAATATATATAGTAGGTTTTAGAAAAAAAATGAAGTTACCAAAAAGTACATAGAATTAATAAAATATATGTATGATAGAGCAATAACTTTTATTAAAATAATAATAAAAGAAATTAGTGAGTTTTTAATTACTGTAGGTTTACATCAAAGATCTGCCTTAAATCCATATCTTTTTGTATTAGTTATGGATGAATTAACCAAACATATTCAAAATGATATCCCATAGTGTATATTATTTGTAAATGATATAGTGCTAATTGATGAAACTAAATCTAGAGTAAATGATAAGCTAGAGATTTGAAGAGATGCTTTAGAATCAAAAGGTTTTAAGATTAGTAGAACTAAAACTAAATACATGAAATATAATTTTAGTGGGAGTAGAAATATAAATGAAGAAATATTAAAGATTGCAAGCCTAGAGATATCAAAGAGTAAAAAATTTAGATATTTATGATCAATTATCTAGTAAGAAGGTAAAATAGATGAAGATGTGAATCATAGAGTTAAAGCTACTTCATGAGTATTGTATGATCGGCACATCCCATTAAAATTGAAAGAAAAATTCTATAAAACTACTATTAGGCTAGCTATGCTATATGAAATAGAGTGTTGGACAATATTGAAACAACATGTGAATAAATTAAGTGTAACAGAAATGCGTATGTTAAGATGGATATGTAGTAAAATTTTAAAAGATAGAATTAGAAATAAATATATAAGAGAAATGATAAGAGTAGCCGTAATTGAAGATAAAATGAAAGAAAATTATTTACGGTAGTTTGGACATATACAACGTAGACCTTTAGATGCTCCGGTTAGAAAAAATGATCTTTTAATAATTCATGGTAAGGATAGAGGTAGAGGTAGACCTAAACTAATATGGATAAAAATAATTAAAAAATATATAACTATTTGAAATTTGAATGTTGACTTGGTTTTGAATAGAGCAGAGTGGAGAAGCAGATTTATGTAGCCGATCCCATGTAGTTGAAAAAAGGCTTAGATGAGTCGAGTTGAGTTGAGTTTTGAATTTTTAGGATCTTTTTCAAGGAACCAAACATATCCTACATAAGGTTATATATAAAACTTGCCATCAATGGAAGGACTGCATATTAAATTTCACTCAAAACAAACCTAGCATTTATAAAAGCCCATTAGCTCCTACTACTCAAATTTTCATTGAGAAACTTGATTTTTCATTTAGAACACCGTGATGGATTGACCTTAGTAGTAGTGCCCAACCCATCAAGTCCTCTATTCCCCATCTTCCATCCCTCTTCTATCCCCTATAAGAATCGTGATCCTAAATGCGACATCCATCTTCTAAAATTTATGCAATTAAAAAATGGGATTTGAACCTAAATTCTAAGGGTTAGAGCTACTAGTTCAACCACCACAATATGATATAACTTTTATTTTTAATATATCTAATTTATATCTACACTAGTGGGCTGGGCTTCGATTGAGCCCAAGCTCTCAGAAATTTCTATCGGATTAGCCTCAGGCTAGCTATAGCTAACCCAAGTTATGACCCAACTCAACCTGTTCCATAACCATCCCTAACAATGAAGGAAAAACTCTATAATAAATCAATCTTTCATTTTAGATATGGCTTTTGCTATGATACTCCTTTTTTTTAAGAAATGTCATCCATGCAAAACCATTGATATATACTAGCATATAATCTACAAGATATGCTAGATATCATTTTAACTATTCTTGAAAATATAACATAGCAATATAATAAATTATAATAAGTCAAAGATTTAGATTATCAAAATTCTATCACACTTTGGGAAATAAATTTTAATGATGGTTGAACATAAGTTTTTGTTATTAATTAATGTCATAAATGGTGAACAATCAACTTTACACAAGTTAAGCCTTTATATAAAAACTCTCAAATTATTACCGCTAACATTACTAATATCAACCCTCATTATGTGTGCAATTTAATCTTTTATCTTTTTTTAAGTTATTCTTGAAATATAATATAATAATGTATAAAATTATAATAGAAGACTTTAGTAGTCAAACAAAAAGCTTCACGCCAACCAAATCTCTATATAAAAGATCTCATGAGCAAAACTAGTATCATTACAACGGGCTCTGGAAGATGGACAATGCATGATTTTTTTTCTCTTTCCTATAGAGTAGTTATAAAATGTAATATGACCATAGTTAGGACAAATTTATACTTTGAAAATTGGACAATGAAAGTTTGATATTGATAATTTAAGACATTAAATATTTATAAATTATTTGCATGCTGAAAATTATGTAATTTAGAGGCCTTTAATCTAAATATCAAGTAATCAAAATTTGAGGTTATATAAATCATCAAATCTTTAATCAATTTTTAACAACTTTGGTAGTAAACTAGGAGTCTCCAAATCATATGAATTTAAAATATAATTAGTTTACAAATAATAGATCATATCTAATGACTCGAATTATTGATAAACTTTTATTGTTTAATTTGAAAAATATGTAATTTGTGACATTCACGCTAATCGGGCTAACGATCGATTGCATTACCCTTCAGCCCTATTTGCGCACGCGCGCTCTTTCTTGCTTTCTTTCTTGGGACTAATAACCATTGGTAATAACCATGTAATTGTATCCACCTTTGGTCCCCTATCTTGCATCTCTCTCTCTCTCTCTCTCTCTCTCTCTCATACTAATACTTTTTCCTTTTTTTTATGCTGATGCCATCGTCTTCAACTGCTAATATTCATATTCTTTGCCATACCTGTTGACGGTAAAGCCAAGCATAGAATGCCTGACCCATCTTAACTTAAAATTTTATAGACCATCACAGGGTAGCAACAAGAATAACAAGCTGATTGATACCATCGACCAACATATTCTTGGCATTCTACAAAGCAGCATGAGTTTCCTCGATCACTAATTCATAGTTCCAGAGAGAAGCGCCTATTTCAATTTGAATGTTTTCCTGCATGTTTTTCTACAACATGACTTTCAAATAAATTACGGAAGAAAGCTTTGCAGAACAGCGGTAACATGAAATTATCAACCATCATCAGCTATAGCAGCCATTAGACAAACCATAAAACCCATATCTTTATCTGAACTAACAATGGTAGCATAGTTGAGAACTACAGGACACAACCACTGACTTAATTTTCATTACAGTAGAACATAGGGAGAAAGGAGATAGGCAAGAGCAGGCCACTGATAGAAAAATCTTAGCAGGAACATGACGTTGATTGAGCACAAAAGTCCAGCACTTTGTTGGCTGATATCTGCTGCTGCATTGAACTGGAAGGATAAATAAAGATCATCAATATCATATATTCTGTACCCAAAAAAAAAAAGGAAAAATGAAGAAATTGTTGAGTTAAAGGCGTTGAAACATGAAAACAAGAAATAAACAAAAAATAAATAAATAAAGTCATGTGCAATGGTTTGGCTCTTAAATTTGAATAGCCCATCATTGATTTTCAAGGGGGCGTACCAATTTTCTGGTATACTCGAACACATATTATGTGTACATATGTACGTATGTAATATAACCCACCAATGAATGAGAGAACTAAAATATGTGGAAGAAAGAACAAACTGCAAAATGGTAACTTTGAGAGGCAAAAACACAATTATAAGAAGATAAAACAAAGATATGCAATACTGTACAAAAATAGTGTACACAGAAAATGTATCACAGCAACAACCTCAGTAATGTCATTCTAGATCAATATCCAACTGAAACAAGCTAAAAGATGGATGCATAAGAAGATTATTTGATCAGATCCAAATTAGATAAAAACATAATTCCAAGAAGGCCCAAAAAATTCCATAACCTATCAGCTAGAGTCAGAAAAGCTATTACTTGTTTCCAAAATAGCTACCTCTGATATGATTTTTAGAAAAGGAGGACAGAGACAGAGGTAGAAGCAGAACATGCAAGAAGATCTTCTTTATTTCTTTTCCAGTTTGTTAGACAGATGAGGCTAGTGAGACCAATTTAAGTTGACTCCTCGCCTCAACCCTTCTTATATATGATTGAGAACTAGCCTCGGTGTCAGCAAACTCAGCATTCAAGCCTATTCCTATCAAAATAGGTTTGGTTATGGAGCCAACCCTAAATTGATAAGGAACCATTGAGGAGTTGTGAGCATAATTTCATAATTTTTAAACTTGGCATCAACCCTCTAAAAATTGGTGTCAAATTTCTGGACAGGGCAAGTCCAAACAGAACCAGGCAACTTAAAAGACCAGTTGGCCTTAATACCCGTATCTAAGCTCAGGCTTAAATTCTAGTAAGGAGCAAACTTCAGAAACTCCAATAAACGAGGAAAAAGTTTTGGAGGAAATGGAAACATAGCGAGTTTTAATACAGGGCAGTGCACTATCTCTAAGGTAACTTATTATAAGCCAAATGTTTGGAGTACTAAAATTGAGTTTGAGTTCAAAAGAACAAAAGGTAACATATTATAAGCCAAATGTTTGGAGTACCAAAATTGAGTTGTGTACAGAAGAAAAAAAAAAAAAAAACCAGAAAGAAAGATTTAGATTTAGAAGTTACCTCCATCACCTTGTCAACCTAAACTGGGTGTGATCCAAGTGATCCCAATCATATACTTCCAATAAGTCCAAAGTTCTTGCGGAGCCTGCCAATAATCCTCCTCATCTGCCTCACTCCGGCCGCTGACCATATCCTGCGCATAAATGCCAGCAACCCTTCCGAGCCGAGGCTTCCATTCCTTGTTACTCTCACCAGCAAAATAGATGCTAATTACCTCTGAAACCCACGGCCTCCAAATCCTTCCACGCCACATGTTGAAGCCTCCGGATTCTTCTCTTCACTTCCCTTCCAATTCCAAGATGCGCCCTTTATATTTCTTGAAACCCTCGCCTCTCCGATCTCCTCGCCATCGAAGACCCAAGCCCCAGACCTCTGCCCCCAATTCTTCCTCAAACCCATCCATGCATGCATGGATTGGTCCGCCATGATCCCTGAGCTCTTGAAACACATCACTGACAAGCTTCCTCACCGTTTCGATTACATGAATTTCCGTCTGGTTTGCAAAAGCTGGCTCTCCGTTGCCCCACCAAAAAATTTCCCTCCCATACTCATCCTGCCGTCCCATCCCAACTCCGGCGAGCTCCACTACATCGACCCCGGGGCTGGGTGCGTCCACTCCCTCGCCCTGCCGGAAGCTGCCCGTAAAAAGATCATCTGTGGCGCGTCCCAAGGCTGGCTCGCCCTTCTGGACGAGCCCACCAAGGCCATGTCCCTCGTCAACCCCATTACCGGAGCCCAATTCCACCTCCCGCCAGTCCCCCAACGCCTCGTCTTCTACAACTTTCACCACCGCGTAGAAGGCAGCTGCCGCGACGACTGCCCCTGCGATGACAGTGCCAATGGTGGACTCGGTGTTCATTGGATCAAGAAGTATCTCGACATCAGTGATATATTCTATTGTCCTCATCTTCGAAATCTGCCGGTTAGGCGATGCTGCGTGGACTACAGTCCGCACCCCTTTTGAAATCTGCGAAGTTGTTGCATTCTGGAACGGCAGATTTTATGCCGTGGATTGCAAAGAAGATGTCCTGGTCGTCGAGTTCGGCTCTCGTGATGAAGGCACCATTGTTACCCAGCTTGTTACCTGCCTTTAGACTCCAAGCTATACCAACTTCTGGAATGCAGAGGCGAGCTGCTGCTGTTCTATGTTAATCTGGAGGACTATGAATGGGATCCCATAATCTACAGGTGTGATGACTCAGAAGGCAGATTATATGGTCCAAGCTGAGCACCTTTGCTGATATAAACCTATTCTTATCTGAATTTCGCTACACTGGCTTTCTGGGCTACGACCTTCACGGCTGCAAGAAAAATTGTATCTACCACTCTCAAAGTGATTATAATGGCTGCTCAAAGAATCGCCTCATCATGGTGATTGTTGCCGCCGGGATCCGTCCTCCGACTCGGGCGCGGTCGGTCCTCAGGGAGTGGGGTGCGGCGGACCTGCAAAACAGGAAGCCCTGCACGCGGAAGGACGCCGGGGGTGGTCCTCCGCGGAAGGCCCTCGACGCTCAAGTCAGTGAGGAAGGAATCGGCGATCGACCAGACAATGAGGAGGTGGATCTCTCCGGGAGACCTCTCCAAGGGGCGGCCAATCGGAGGCTCCGGTAAGGGCAGAGCACCGACGAGCTGCCGGGAGAGAGGAATAACCCCAGAGTTTTCGTGCGTCAAGAGTTGCGTACCTGAGGTAATCTGCCAAACTAATATTTATAGACTGTCACCTGGGGACTTGAGCATCTTCTGGAAGGTACTGAGGTTGTTAAGATACGGGGGTAGACAGAATCAGGCCGTTGTGGGGCCGTTAGAATCCACGCCTTGTCTGTTAAGGGATCGACGACTGGGAGAACCCCTCGATGTCTTGGGATCCGGGTGAGTAGACCTGGGGCGGTTACAATAGGTCTTAGGCCACGTCTTAACATGATCCCCTGCTCAGGGTGCTGCTCGGGTAGACTTGAGTTCTCCCGCGTCAGGTTCCGCGGAGGTGGACGTCGGGGCGTGGATCGCTAGGTAGCAGCAGGCTATGGAAGCCCGGAAGAAGCCGAGCTGCGGAGGCCCGGAAGAGGCCGAGCTAGGGAAGCCCGGAAGAGGCCGAGCTAGGGAAGCCCGGAAGAAACCGAGCTGCGGAGGCCCGGAAGAGGGCGAGCCAGGGAGGCCCGGAAGAGGCCGAGCTAAGGAAGCCCGGAAGAGGCCGAGCTAGGGAAACCCGGAAGAGGCCGAGCTAAGGTAGCCCGGAAGAGGCCGAGCTACGGAGGCCCGGAAGAGGCCGAGCTAAGGAAGCCCGGATGAGGCCGAGCTAGGGAAGCCCGAAAGAGGCCGAAAGGAGGGGTCAGCCTTAGCCGTCTCGCACGGATATCAATGCAATGACGATTTTACCCCCCAACACATGCCCCCCACTCCCTAGTTCGAAGCGTAGGTTCGGGCGTAGGGAGTATAAGCTCAAGTGGCACGCCCCGACGGGACGTTTTGGCTTAAACAACCCGTGCAATGATGCCTTAATTAATGCGATAGGGCCATCGTACCTCCGGAGGTGAGGCTTCTCCACTAGCGACGGTTGAGATTGTGCCGTACCGTGAATCCCGATCGATATGGGGGTATGTCGAGGCGATCCCGGACGCCTCGAATGGGGTGTTCCGCCTCTCCAGGGCGGTTTCTTGGTGGAGAAGCGAAGTGACAGCTGCCCTGCGTGTATATATACGCGCATGTGTGCGTGTTTGTGGCATCTTCTTACCTTGTTTTCAGAAGAGCATTGGCCTCTCATCCTCTTCAGCGTTCACCGTTTTTGCTCAGGACTTCCTTCGACCGAGATGGCGATGAGCCCTGGAGACGTAGCCTCAGAAATCGTCGCTGAAGATTTGGGGAGGATTCACCAAAGGTATGGTCTGCCCATGGATGTGGTTTTGCGGGTGCCGGGACTTGAAGATAGGGTTACCCGGGGATTGGAGTCTGGAGTATTTGTCTATGAGGACAGTTTTAAGGCGGGTCTTCGTTTTCCTCTTCACCCTTTGGTGAAAGAGATCATGACCCACTACAACATCTGTCCATCGATGGTGGCTCCAAATAGTTGGCGGAACATCGTCGGATTTATCTCGATGTGTCACCAGATCCAAATCGCTGCACTCTCCCCCTTTTTCGCACCTGTTACCACCTAACCCCCGGGAGGAAATCGGAGTGGACCTCCATCGGGCCCCGGAGGTCCTTTAATGTTATTGCGGATAAGCCTTCTTCCATCAAGGGGTGGAAGAGCCGATTTGTGATCGCGGAGGGGAACATCGGTTCCGATTTTCCTCGGCGATGGGGGGAAGTTGCGAGGGATGCGGAGACGCATCCGGCCCTATCGGCGCAGGAGGAGAGGGACCTGGATGTCCTTCGTAATGGACAGACGTTTTCGGCCAACGACCTGTTATCGGAGGGAGCTCTCTTTGCAGCCGGGCTCAGCCCTTTGGATCCTCAAGGTGAGTTTCTTTTCGCGCTGCGTATTTTTCCCGGTTACTGCGCTTGGGTTTGAGTGTGTGAACTCCGGTTTGACAGCCACAAGGTTGGCGTTATCGAGCCTCTCCAAGAGGAAGAGAGGGAAGCGTCCCGGGGAAGGTAGTGGAGCGGACAGCGGTCGACCCAAAAAGAGGGGTCATACATCCGCGAGGAGCCCGCCGGGCGTTGGAGCGGTCGCTACAGAGGCGCCTGGGGCGAGAGAGGATCCGGGGAGGGCGGCCGTAGCGCCCGAACCTCTCGTGTTGGAGATTTCAGACAGTTCGGATGAGGCTCCGCTGGCTCATCCGACCGCGCCTCCCTTGAAGGAGGAACTCGCGGCGGGTCCAGTGGAGGCGGTCGTAGCAGAGGGGTCCATTGCCCCCGTGGGGTCGCCACTGGTTCCAGCGGGAGAGGGGGAGGAGACAGCCGCAGCGGAGGAAGTTCGGGAGGAGCCCCGCTTGGCCTATCCGCTGGGGAGTCTGGCAGCAGCGAGGCTGGGCCGTCTTCGATGGGTCAAGAGGCGGTTTAGACCGAGACCTCGGGGCGGCCCGCGGAGGGGGCGCAGACGGCGGCGACTGGAGAGGACGCACCGGTGGAGGGAGCGCAACAAAGTGGGGATCCCACGATCGGGGCCCCCTCGAGGAAGATTTTGGGGAGGCTGGCGCTTGGGCTGGCCGAGCTATCCGAAGAGGCTCAAGCCAGGGCCCTGACGGAAGAGGCTGGGAGGCTGCAGGCTACTCAGCTGGGGGTCGTCCAGGCCGGTCCCTCAGGTGGGGTCGGTCAACCCAGCAGCTCGGAGGCTAGCATTGACGAGGCGTTTTCCGCCATGATAAGGTCGGTCCTGCATCCGGGTGCGGGTCCATCGACGGACGAGTTTGCTGACCGGGGGTTGATAGATGCTGCGTTCGGGCAGCAAGGTGCAGCTGAGGGTATTCATCTCCTCCCCGCCATAGATAATACGACTTTGATAAAGATGACCCGGGACTATGCTTCGAAGGTGAGTCATTTTCCCAGCGTGTCAGATGTTACCCGATGGACTCCGTTGTGGGCGCTTACTCAATTTTTGCCTTTGCAGGGGTTTTGCTTTCTCGGGCAATTTGCTGGCGCTTGAGTCTGGCGACAGGGGCCAGCGTCCAGGCCCGGAGGGAGAATGTCGAGCTCCAGTCGCGGCTGAAAACGTCTGAGCAGTTCGCGGAGCTCATGGACACGATGGATAGGAGCTCGAAGGCGGCCAGGGTGGCACACCAGGCTGCCGTGGATGAGGCGCTCAAGCAGAAATGCAGGGTGGAGGAGTTAGAGGGACTCCTAGCGAAGAACGATGACGCGTGCTTGGAGTTGGCCAAAATCAAATCGAAACATTCCGCGGAGATGGCGGCGATGCGGCGGGAACGCGGCGAGAGTTTGAGCCGGTTGAGGAGAGAGGCCGACGATGAAAGAAAACGCCTGACGAGAATGTTGGGCGAGGTGGAGGAGAAACTGAAAAGGCGTAATGACGAAATCGCTGAATGAAGGAGAACGCGAAGTGGCAACAAGGAATAATAAGTCGAGTGAATGGCGAGTTATTGCAAGCTCGCGGGGAGATTGAAGCCGGACGATCGAAGATCAGTACCCTACAAGAGAGGGTGGAGTCGGTCGGCGCTGACAGGACGAGGGCCCGGAGTGAGGCTGAGGAGCTGGCCGGAAGGTTGGCCAGGCGAGAGGGGGAGGTATGCTTTTATTTCACCCCCCTCATTTTTCTATTGGTTCCCTGTGATGCCGATTGTCCTTGACTTTTCCAGATGGCGAGGATGGGGTCGGAGATTCAGGCTCTCCAAAGTGCGTTTGCGTCCGCTCGCAGTAGGAGCTCGGAGCTCGAGATACGGTCTAGCGAGCTCGAGGGGCAAAACGCCATCCTGGAGGCCCAGGTGGCTGAGGCCGAGAAACGGGCCACTGAGGCCAACACGCAGCTCGCCATTCTTCAGGGGAGGCAAGATGCTATGAACGTAGACGCATTCCGTCACGGGATGGAAGAGTGTAAGCAGAGGATACTTAGCGGGCACCCGGAGTGGGACCTTTCTTTTCTGAGCGTCGAAGGCTCCGAAGACGGCGAGTCCGCAGAAGAAGAAGATGAAGATGAATATGTCGACGTTTCTGACGCCGAGCTTGGCGGCGCCCCTGGTCCCAGCAAAGCCGTAGCCTCCGAGGGACAGTCACAAACCGTTACAGAGGAGGTGAAAACATCAGAGAAGGGCGAGCCTAGCCGTGCACCTGCAGACGTGGCTGAGGGTACTCCCCAAGCCGGTGGGGCTCCTGGCTCTTAGGGGCCGCTCCTGTATCTTCCCCTTTTAAACATTTGACATTTCGCAGTAAAGGATTTCCTGTTTTTATCTAAGTGTTTTTCTCGCGTGACTTTGCTGTTGTCTGGTGTTGCCTCGATCGTGAACGACCCGCGGCTCGTTGACATCCTTGGGCCATCCTTAATCCGAAACCAGGAAAAATGGGTCGGTTTGGACCGACGAATCAAAGTGGATCGGTTATGACCGACGGGCGAAATAGGTCGGCGTGGGCCGACGGATAGAATAGGTCGGTTAAGGCCGACAGACGAAAATAGGTCTGACTAGGTCGGTTCGAAAATAGGTCGGCTAGGACCGACATACGACATGGGTCGGCTGTGGCCGGCGGGGTCGGCTGGGGCCGACGGACAAAAATGGGTCGGCAGGGGCCGACGGATGAAATATGGCCGACGGACAAAGATGGGTCGGCTGGGGCCGACGGATGAAATAGGTCGGGGCCGACGGACAAAGATGGGTCGGCTGGGGCCGACGGATGAAATAGGTCGGCTTGGGCCGACGGATGAAATAGGTCGGCTGGGCCGACGGACAAAGATGGGTCGGCTGGGGCCGACGGATGAAATAGGTCGGCTTATGGGTCGGCTGGGGCCGACGGACAAATATGGGTCGGCTGGGGCCGACGGATGAAATAGGTTTTCGCGCTCCCTGCCATCCTGCCAGCGTTCTGCCATCCCGCAGGCAATTCGGTTTTTCTTTACTATAAGTGGAGATACGGCAGAGTGGGGGTATAAAGCTGTATCAGAGCTTTCCGGAAGGTGCTCCTTTCCCATGCAGGTCACCTCGTTGCGATGCGCACGCAACCGTCCACTATTGGACAGTACCCTTTCAAAGGACGATTTTCTGAGCCCGCCGATTTTCGAAGCGTCAGCGGACGATTTCTGCATTTAATGACTGCGATCCGGGATCAGGAAGGGATCTCCGTACGCGTCCTGGTTCAGGCGGTGAGTTCGGCGCGCAGTGGGGTGCTGCGTTTATCGTGAGAGGCCATGTGGAGACGTGGGACAGGTGTTTGAATCTCGGGACTCACAGCTCTGATGGCTCGTCCCGATCTCTTCTGCCTATAAAAAGGGAAAAGAGGGTCTCATCTGGTTATCCCCAAAGTTTCTTTCTCGTTGGAATTTTTACCACATTCCTCTGTTGCTACGAGTGGAAGGATCGACTTTTCCTTCATGGGCTCCTTGCCGCCGGATAGCTGGGGCGACCGGGGAGCAGCTGAAGGACGGCTCATCCTTAGGGGACGAGTCTCGGAGATCATATGGAGAGCGCACATGGAGGGGGCAGAGATCATACGGAGAGCGCACATATGCGCTTCCGTTGTGGTCTGCGGCTCCTGCTGCGGGGGATGCAGGTCAGGAGGTGTATGGACACCTCCGTAGCACGCGCAGGCTCCCCCTCTTTCGCTGGCTTAGGTTCCCGCGTCTTCTCTGAGGGGAATCCTTGCCACGGGAGGGACAATATGGGAGCAACCGGGGTTGGGTGGTCCCCGGTTTCTCCTGGAGGCGGCCCTTTTGGGTCTTTTAATTCATCCTGCCCAGGCGGACTTGGCCGTTTCTTGGTTTGCATGATTTCTCGATCCGGATGTTGGAACATCGTAGTTGTCTAGGCCTGCTCTGGAGCAGTTACCGGGTCTTGTATTTGCCTTTATTTTGTGCATTTCAATGTTTTTGTAACGCCTATGAGGCATTTGTAATTGATCATGATCGGCAATAAAGAGAGTTATATCCTGTTTCTCAATCTGTCTTTTCTTGTGCCGATCTCATTGCTATTTGTCGTTTGTGGGGCATAAAGTGTCCCGCTCGTCCTTAGACGAGGATCCCATGACGCCCGAACTAATTGAGGTCCGTATGCGGCGGTGCAGAGATCGTTCGGCGAAATACGCTCCTTGCTTAGGTCAGGAGTTTGGTATTTGTGCTCCGCTTTTATCGGAGCTCGGAGTATCGTGAGTCGGCTTGGCCGAAGTCGGGGAATCTGCCCCCTTTTTGTCATGGTTTAAGGATTTAGTCACTCGAGATAGCCGAGTTTCGGGGAACGTCTTACTTGGCTCTGCCAAGGTTCGAAGGATTTGTAACTCGGCCCTGCCGAGGTTCGGAGAACTGATAGCTCGGCCCTGCCGAGGTTCGGAGAACTGATAGCTCGGCCCTGCCGAGGTTCGGAGAACTGATAGCTCGGCCCTGCCGAGGTTCGGAGAATTGATAGCCTCGGCCCTGCCGAGGTTCGGAGAACTGATAGCTCGGCCCTGCCGAGGTTCGGAGAACCTGCCGAGGTTCGGAGAACTGATAGCTCGGCCCTGCCGAGGTTCGGAGAACCTCGGCCCTGCCGAGGTTCGGAGAACTGATAGCTCGGAGGGAGCGAATCAGTCGCCGCGCAGGCACGGCGTAGGTCCACGCGGCGTGGGGCGCCGAGCGGAATGGCGATGCTCTTTTCGAGGGGACAGATCGTCGATCGAGCGTTGGACTTCCACGCGTTTTCGAGGAAGGGGGCAGTTTAAGAGGCTTGGGGAAGCGTCGAAAGCATTTATGCAGGGGCGACAGATCGGGAAGACGCTCTGTTTGCACTTTCCGATCTTACTCGGGATAGGGCGCGACTTTTCGGATTCCGTACGCATTAGAACGGCGACACATGGCAAATTTTCATGGGTCGGCGTCCGCGGTACGGCTGATCTGGATACCCTCCTGGCGGGTATAAATATGACCGAGGGGGTGGATTTGGCCATCCTTTCGGTCTGAGCTAAAAAAAATGGCCTCTCCAGCGCGATCGTCAACTGACTCGTTCCTCACTTACCCGCGTACTCGGAGGAGAGGCACCTCCGTGACTGTTGACGGGCTGAGCCTTGCGTCGGGCCTCGCGACCAATGAGCGGCTCGCGAGGGTCGCGAAGAGTTCCTGGATGTCGGTCAGGGAGGCGGAGGCCTCACGCCGGTGATGGGCAGGAGGAGGAGATCGGCTGCTCGTCAGCAGGTGGCTGACCTGACGGACTTCTGGAGGAGTTGTTGGCCTCTGGGGGCAACTGACCCCAGGGCTCTGCCTTGTTTTGTTTTTGTTTTTCTTTTTGTCCCTCCTCTTTATGGAAAATGGACTTTGAAGTTTCTTTCTTTGAGAGTTTATGGCCTTCATCGTGTGACGGGGGGGCCCCTTGTCGTTTTTGCGCTGATATAGGCTCTTTGAACGATTATAGGGGCGCTACCCAAAGGGCAGAGAGGGAATTCCTGCCTGGGGCCTTCGGCCGGGGCTTGATGGCCTGAGAGTGGGTTTGCCAATGGTGGCTTTTTCGCGTCGATGGTTTTTTACTCGTTTTTAAACCGGGCGAAGTCCTTCGGGGACTATTTGGGGGCCGTTCGGCTTTGGTCGAGGCTTGTAGGTTTAGACTTTTTGGGGGCCCTTTAAGGTTCTTTTACTTGGCCCTGCCAAGGTTCGGAGATTTGTTGCTCGGCCCTGCCGAGGTTCGGAGAAATATTTTACTTGGCCCTGCCAAGGTTCGGAGATTTGTTGCTCGGCCCTGCCGAGGTTCGGAGAAATATTTTACTTGGCCCTGCCAAGGTTCGGAGATTTGTTGCTCGGCCCTGCCGAGGTTCGGAGAAATATTTTACTTGGCCCTGCCAAGGTTCGGAGATTTGTTGCTCGGCCCTGCCGAGGTTCGGAGAAATATTTTACTTGGCCCTGCCAAGGTTCGGAGATTTGTTGCTCGGCCCTGCCGAGGTTCGGAGAAATATTTTACTTGGCCCTGCCAAGGTTCGGAGAGAGGTTCGAGAAATATTTTACTTGGCCCTGCCAAGGTTCGGAGATTTGTTGCTCGGCCCTGCCGAGGTTCGGAGAAATATTTTACTTGGCCCTGCCAAGGTTCGGAGATTTGTTGCTCGGCCCTGCCGAGGTTCGGAGAAATATTTTACTTGGCCCTGCCAAGGTTCGGAGATTTGTTGCTCGGCCCTGCCGAGGTTCGGAGAAATTTTACTTGGCCCTGCCAAGGTTCGGAGAAGGTTCGGAGTTGCTCGGCCCTGCCGAGGTTCGGAGAAATATTTTACTTGGCCCTGCCAAGGTTCGGAGATTTGTTGCTCGGCCCTGCCGAGGTTATTTTACTTGGCCCTGCCAAGGTTCGGAGATTTGTTGCTCGGCCCTGCCGAGGTTCGGAGAAATATTTTACTTGGCCCTGCCAAGGTTCGGAGATTTGTTGCTCGGCCCTGCCGAGGTTCTGGCCAAGGTTCGGAGATTTGTTGCTCGGCCCTGCCGAGGTTCGGAGAAATATTTTACTTGGCCCTGCCAAGGTTCGGAGATTTGTTGCTCGGCCCTGCCGAGGTTCGGAGAAATATTTTACTTGGCCCTGCCAAGGTTCGGAGAAGGTTCTACTTGGCCCTGCCAAGGTTCGGAGATTTGTTGCTCGGCCCTGCCGAGGTTCGGAGAAATATTTTACTTGGCCCTGCCAAGGTTCGGAGATTTGTTGCTCGGCCCTGCCGAGGTTCGGAGAAATATTTTACTTGGCCCTGCCAAGGTTCGGAGATTTGTTGCTCGGCCCTGCCGAGGTTCGGAGAAATATTTTACTTGGCCCTGCCAAGGTTCGGAGATTTGTTGCTCGGCCCTGCCGAGGTTCGGAGAAATATTTTACTTGGCCCTGCCAAGGTTCGGAGATTTGTTGCTCGGCCCTGCCGAGGTTCGGAGAAATATTTTACTTGGCCCTGCCAAGGTTCGGAGATTTGTTGCTCGGCCCTGCCGAGGTTCGGAGAAATATTTTACTTGGCCCTGCCAAGGTTCGGAGATTTGTTGCTCGGCCCTGCCGAGGTTCGGAGAAATATTTTACTTGGCCCTGCCAAGGTTCGGAGATTCCTGTTCAAACAGACAGCTCGGTTGTGCCGAGGATTGGTAAGCATCTATTTCCTTTTGCAATTTATAGCAATATGGTGCATAATGATTCACGCAACAAGTTTTGGGAAAATAGTTAAGAGGACATACCCTATTGATAATATTTGCGAAGGTTGTCCGCGTTCCAAGTTCGGGGAATGGACTTCCCATCCAGATCCTGCAGCTTGTAGGTTCCTGGTCCAATAATCTCCGTATTTGATATGGGCCCTCCCAGTTTGGCGCCAGCTTTCCTTGCTCCAGCGGTTTGGATACAGAAGCTTTCCGGAGGACAAGGTCGCCGGGTAGGAAGGCTTTCCCCTTGACCCTGGAGGCATGGTACCGAGCCACCCTCTGTTGATAAGCAGCCGTCCTGATTCGGGCCTTTCTCTGACTTCCTCTATCAGGTCGAGGTTGGTGCGGAGTTGCTCGTTGCTGCTTCCTCTGAGTAGCTCTCCACCCGCAATGATGGGAGGCCTATTTCCACAGGGATGACGGCCTCTGTGCCAAAAGCCATTCGGAATGGAGTCTCGCCGGTCGGGATTCTCGGGGTAGTGCGGTAGGCCCACAAGACATGGTGTAGCTCATCGGCCCACCTGCCTTGGGCTCTGGAGAGGCGAGCTTTAATTCCCTGGAGGAGGGTCCTGTTGGTTACCTCGGCCGCTCCGTTGGCTTGTGGGTGCCCGACCGAAGTAAGGTGGTGCGGATTCCATGCTCCTCGCAGAACTGGCGAAATTTGGAGTTGTCGAACTGCTTGCCGTTATCGGTGATTATAGTGTGGGGAGGCCGAATCGGCAGATGATGGACCTCCACACAAAGTCTCGGGCCCGTGCCTCGGTGATTTGTGCGACTGCTTCCGCTTCGACCCATTTGGTGAAGTAGTCAATGGCGACAAATAAGAATTTCGCTGTCCCGTCGCAAGCGGGAATGGGCCGAGGATGTCCATCCCCCACTTGGCAAAGGGCCAAGCGGAGGATATAGAAACTAGCTCGGCGGAAGGGAGTCTTTGGATGTTTGAATGTCTCTGGCAGGGTCACAGGCTCGGACTAATCGTCCGCGTCTTTTGCATGGTCGGCCAGTAATAGCCTTGTCGCAGCACCTTGTGACATAGGGACCGGCTTCCCAGATGGTTGCCGCAAATCCCTTCATGTACCTCACGCAGAGCATAGTCCGCTTCGGATGGGCGAAGGCATCTAAGCAGCGGCATGGAAAAAGACCGCTTGTAAAGTTGGTTGTCAATCAACTACATAGTGGGTGGCCTGCAGCTTCAGCTTCCTAGCCTCTCTTCGGTCGGACGGGAGCGACCCTTCTTTGAGATATCTGAGGATAGGGTCGAACCAGGATGGTTCGGCTCGACTTGCATCACTCGGTCGGCTTCCATGATGCTCGGCTTTTCCAGAGTCTCCAGGTGGAATTTTTGCTCGGCATCCATTGTCTCCGTGGTTGCCAGTCGGGAGAGTAGGTCGGCACGGGCGTTCTCGGATCTGGGGAATCTGAATAATTTCAAATTCAGAAAAATGAGGAAGCAAGTTACGCACCTCCTGGAGATACCGAATCATATTTGGCTCCCGAGCTTCAAACTCTCCCCGAACATGGCCGGCCACCAGCTGAGAGTCGGTGAAGGCGCTGAGCTTTTCCACCTTCAGGTTGCGGGCGATCCGGAGACCGGCTAGCAGGGCTTCATACTCGGCTTCGTTGTTGGAAGCCGGGAAGGAGAATCGGACGCCATACTCGAAGGCCATCCCCTCAGGACTGGTGAGAACTAGACCCGCACCGGAGTGATGGGCATTGGACGACCCGTCGACGTGGAGGAGCCACCGGGCTCCAGACTTTGGCTCTTCGGGATGGGGTAGAACCGTCCTCCGGGATGGTGCACTCGAGGAGGAAGTCGGCCAGCACTTGAGCTTTGATGGCTGGGCGAGGCTGAAAATGTATGTCATGCTCGCTTAGTTCGACGGCCCATTTGGTCATCCTCCCCGATGTTTCGGACGATGGACCACCGCCTTGATGGGTTGGTCAGTCAGGACCGTCACAGAATGTGCTTGAAATACGGTCGCAGCTTTCGGACCGAGGTGATCAAGGCCAACACCATCTTTTCAATCCTGCTGTACCTCGTCTCCGCATCGCGGAGCAGCCTGCTCACATAGTAGATCGGCTTCTGGATCTTGCCTTCTTCTTTGACTAGCACCGAACAAACCGCGCTCTCCGAAACAGCCAGGTACAGAAATAGGGTCTCTCCTGGGGTTGGACTACTGAGAAGCGGAGGCGAGCCGAGGTACTTCTTGAGATCTTGAAATGATTTCTGGCACTCGGGAGTCCACTGGAAGTTTTTGGCCGATCGGAGAGTTTTGAAGAAGGGGAGGCATCTCTCGGCCGACCGCGCCACAAAGCGGTTAAGGGCCGCTATCCTCCCGGTTAGGCGCTGGACCTCTTTAATGATGCTGGGGGCGCCATTTGTTGGAGAGCTTGAATCTTCTGGGGGTTAGCTTCGATACCTCGCTGGGAGACCATGAAGCCGAGGAACTTCCCGAGTTGACGCCGAAGGCGCACTTGGTTGGGTTGAGTTTCATCCCATATTTGCGCAACGTTGCAAAGCTCTCCGAGAGGTCCTCGACATGCTGTGCGCTCCTTGCTTTTGACCAGCATGTCGTCCACATACACCTCCATGTTCCGGCCGATTTGCTCCTTGAACACCTTGTTGACCAGCCGCTGGTAGGTCGCTCCTGCATTTTTAAGACCGAAAGGCATAACTCGGTAACAGTAGGTACCTCGGTCGGTTATGAAGGCGGTCTTTTCTTCATCTTCAGGGGCCATTCGGATCTGATTGTAGCCGGAATAGGCGTCCATGAATGACAGCATTTGGTGGCCTGAGGTGGCGTCCACGAGCTGATCGATCCGAGGGAGGGGGAAGCTGTCCTTGGGCAGGCCTTGTTGAGGTCGGTGAAGTCGATGCAGATCCTCCATTTGCCGTTCGACTTTTTCACCATGACGACATTTGACAGCCAATTCGGGTAATTCACCTCTCGGACGAAGTTGGCCTTTATGAGTTTGTCGACCTCTTCTTCAATGGCTTTTTGCCGCTCTGGGGCGAAGCTTCTTTCTTCTGCTTAACAGGCCTGTGCCTCTCGTCCACATTGAGATGGTGGACGAGGACCTCGGGGCGATTCCCGGCATGTCGGAGGCGGTCCAGGCGAAGATGTCGGCATTGCTTTGGAGGAATCTGATCAACGAGGCTCTCCTTTGAGTAAGCGACCCGATCCTTATGGTTCGGTCGGGCCGAGCTTCGTCCAATGGTACTTCCTCCAATTCTTCTGCCGGTTCTCCCCGCTGTTCGGCGAAGTCTTCGCGAGCGTCTAGCCCGTCAACTTCGGGCATTCTAGACTGAAGGCTCGTAACGAAACATTGCCGAGCCATGGCTTGACTTCCCCGAACCACTCCAACTCCTTGCTCGGTGGGGAACTTCATAGACAGATGCGGGATGGAGACAACTGCCTTGAGAGACATCAAGCCGGCCTGCCGAATATGGCGTTATATGGGGACCTGAGGTCGGTCACCTAGGAAATCGGTCTGTACAATGGCTACAAGGGGCCAGGTTCCCGCGCGGACCGTCAGGGTGACGATTCCTTCTGGGACGATGACGTCGCCGGTGAATCCCATCAGGGTGGAATCCACGGCTCGAAGGTTTTCCATGAGCAATTTCATCCTGGCAAACACACCGAGGTACAAAACGTTTACCGAGCTTCCACTATCAACGAGGATTCGGCTTACATCATAATTGTTCAAGTTAAGGGATACAACAAGTGCGTCATCGTGGGGGAGCTGTATCCCAAGAAGATCATCAGAAAAGGAAAGCTCGCCCGTGCGTGCCTTCTTTGGCACCGGTGCATCACCGTTGCCCCTGGAGCTCGATCCGCCGGCCTCCTCAATCATGTTGATACGGCCAACCACGGGCGGATTTGGTGGAGGAGGGAGTTGTGGGAGCTCGGGCTGGCGATCACCTCCTTGCTGCTGCGGCTCGGGTGCCCTCCTGAACTGATCCAGCCGTCCCCGCCGAATCAACCTCTCTATTTCATTCTTCAGCTGCCAGCATTCTTCAGTGTCATGACCATGCTCCCTATGGTAGCGGCAGTACTTGGCGGGATCTCTTCGGGTCGGGTTCCCTCGGAGAGGTACTGGCCGGGGAAGTTGGCGCTCTATCTCCATGAGGATCTGCGCCCGGGGCACAGTCAGCGGAGTATAGCGATCGAATCGCCTGGGAGGACTCCGGGAGCGATTCCTTGGCGGCAGCGGAGGGACTCTTTGGCGGCGAGGCGGACTTGGCCGACGGACAGGGCGGTGTCTGTCGGGAACTTTGGGCTCTTGCTTCTTCTTGCTTGCTCAGCGCGGGCCACTCTCCGCGACTCCTCGACCCTAGCGTACTTGTCCGCAAGGGCCATCATATCAGATAGACATGGGGGGTAGCTGACCTCCATTGCCAGATAGAAGTCGCTCTCCTTCGAAACTCCCCCCGCCAGGGCGGACATAGCCACCTCATGATTAAGGTGGTCCACCTCCAACATGGCCTTGTTGAAACGGCCAAGGTAATTCCTCAAGGACTCCCCCTCTCTCTGCTTGACTTCGGAGAGGGAGTCGGATCTTCGTCGATGGCGGCGGCTGCTGACGAACTGGCCAATAAAAAGGTGGCTCAGCTCGTCGAATGAATCAATGGAACCCGGTTTCAAGGCGTTGAACCAGGTTCGGGCGGATCCTCTGAGGGTGGATGGGAAGGCTCGGCAGAGGATCGCATCAGATGCTCCGTGGAACATCATTATTGACCGGAAGCTACTGAGATGGTCGTCCGGATCAGTGGAGCCGTGATAGGGCTCGACGGTTGGCAGCTTGACGTGGGAGGGAATCACTTCCTCCATGATTCCCTTAGAGAAAGGGATGCCCTGCTCTGCTTTGGGCTGGGGCAGATGGGTCTGCTTGGCGGCGTCCAGCTCCTGACGCATCTCTGGATCTGACGGCGGATCTCCTCCTCACCGGCTAGAGGAGGAGCTGGGCGCGAGAACCGCAAGGATGGCGTCGAATCATGGTGAGACGTCGCCGGAGAGAGGGAGCGGGCTCGCCGAGATCTGGGAGGATCTCTATCATAACCGGTTCGAGGGACCGGTTTGTCCCCCCTGGGGCGATGTGGGGGATCCGCTGATTCATGCGGATCAGAGGAGGAGGTTGCCGGCGAAGAAGAAATCGCCGCTTCTTTCTGAGGATGCGAAGCAGGAGGAGGCGCAAGGCGCTCCTGTACCAGGTGGGTAAGGGCCTGGACTTGCTGGACCAGTGTAGCGAACTGGTCCTGGGTCACCGGAATGGCAGGCGGCGACGGAGTCTCGACAGGTGGGGGTTGCGGCGCTGTGGCGCCAGTCGGATCAGGCCTCTGGGAGGCGACCTGATCTTGGGCATCAGAGGTTGCTCTCTCTTCCGGTTGGCCATCAGAGAGGTTCTTCTCCGGATTAGATCCTTGTCTCCTTCTTCAAGTTTTAATGGGACTTGAGGCCCTTCCTCTAGCGCCAATCTGTTGCCGCCGGGATCCGTCCTCCGACTCGGGCGCGGTCGATCTCCAGGGAGGGGGGCGGCGGACCTGCAAAAGAAGCCCACACGCGGAGGGACGCTGGGGGTGGTCCTCCGCGGAAGACCCTCCGACGCTCAAGTCAGTGGGAAGAAATCGGCGATCAACCAGACAGTGAGGAGGTGGATCTCTCCGGGAGACCTCTCCGGGGGCGGCCAATCGGAGGCTAAGGGCAGGAGCGCCGACGAGCTGCCGGGAGAGAGGAGAGTAGTGTGCGTCAGAGTTGCGTACCTGAGGGAATCTGCGATTATGATATTTATAGACTGTCACCTGGGGATCTTGAGCGCCTTCTGGAAGGTCGGAGGTTGTTACGATACGGGGGGACAGAATCAGGCCGTTGTGGGGCCGTTAGAATCCACCCTTGTTTGTTAAGGGATCGACGGCTGGGAGAGCTCCTTGATGTCTCGAGATCTGGGTGAGTAGGCCTGGGGCGGTTACGATAGGCTTAGGCCACGTCCGATATGATTCCTTGTCAGGATGCCGCTCGGGTAGCTTGGCTCTCCCGCGTCAGGTTCCGCGGAGGTAGACGTCGGGGCGTGGATCGCTAGGTGCTATGCCGAGCTCGGAGCCCGGAAGAGGCCGAGCTAGGGAAGCCCGGAAGAGGCCGAGCTAGGGAAGCCCGGAAGGAGCTTGCCCGGAGAGGCCGAGCTACGGAAGCCCGGAAGAGGCCGAGCTAGGGAAGCCCGGAAGAGGCCGAGCTACGGAAGCCCGGAGGCCGAGCTACGGAGCCCGGAAGAGGCCGAGCTACGGAGGCCCGGAAGAGGCCGAGCTAAGGAAGCCCGGAAGAGGCCGAGCTAGGGAAGCCCGGAAGAGGCCGAAAGGAGGGGGTCAGCCTTAGCCGTCTCGCATGGATATCAATGCAATGACGATTTTACCCCCCAACAGTGATGTATGCGGACGAAGCAATTTTCGACATCATCTCAACCCATTGGCCCTCATAGCAGTCTGGATCATCTCACAGCGCCTTGTCGATCGTCGTCAAGAGCTTTTTTCTGGTTTCAACGTAGCTTCAACAGGTAAGGTATTGTCTCAAATGTCCATGTATGCCCTTCTATTATTGTTATGATCTTCTTGTTATAGATAACTGAGATGCAAAGCATTCCATCAAAGAAATTATATATTTAATTAACAATGAAGATAAACATATATATAAAGTAAATGAAAAGAAACTTTCATGGTTCATGAAAAGATTGACACAGATATACAGTTCACAAAAATAGGATGACCACACGCATATCCAAAGTTTAAAGGCTTTTTTTGAAGTATGTGAATTATAAAAGAACACACTGAATGTCATTGATGAGTGGCATCTAATATCTTCACATGCCCAAGGACCATTACCGCACTTAATCTACTTTTGCTTTGTCTGCCACCGCAAGTTGGGTACATATAAAGAGAAACAGTGAACTACGAACCCATGCACGTGTTTTATCTTTTTTTTTTTAGCCTGCAAAGTTTGATTCAAGAACTAGTTTTTTCTTCGTCTAGAGCAGTTGCAAGAAGAAGATTCTTTGTTAAATAGTGCCATAAAAGTTAACAAAAAAAAAAAAAAATTGAGTACGATGCATGACTAAATATATGCATTTACCCTATACCATGACTTATCGAATCATATTATAATAACCACTTCTAATGTTGTGCATGAGAAACATAGATGATTAATGCTTTCTTATGATGTCAACGAAGTAGCTAGAAAAAATTTAGCTGTATTTTTTTCTTAATGTACCTATCATTAACTAAATCAATTAATTAATTAAACATCATATTATTTATATTTGATCAGTTACACGAGCTCAATTAATCTACTTTAATTTGCCTGCTTTTGCTTCTTTTTTGTATCTTTTGTAGAGCATGATGCATTGGTGCTTTATCTTTCTTATGTCAAAAGGTTTGATTATTGTTGATTAATAAATTTATATAAAAGATTACTGAACGATATAGAGCCTGCATTTCAATGTATAGATTATAGGCATGCATATCTTTCATTTAAGGAGCTTAAAATGGTTCTCTTTTATGGATGAAATAGTGAAGTTCATACTTACGTATGGATATTTGTCATACTTGAGATTCTCGCCTGTCTTAGAATATGGATCCCCTAAATTGGGCAAAGTTCTTATCAATTCCAATCAGGTTAGGAGACGTCAAATCTGCCATGCAATCATACTTTAAGTTCTATTATCTTTCAAGCCCCCTCATTAGATATATTTTTCAATGGATCATATTTTATTAGTGACTGAATGTTTCCTTTTGTTTAGTTCCTTATCTTGCACGTGGTCATATCCTGATGCTTAACTATACAACAACTAGATATTTTGAAAGGTGGATTGAAACTAAACTTCCATCAATCAGGTAATCATTCATGACACTGAGTATAAGACTTGTTTACAATGGAAAATGGAAAAAATGAAACAAACATTGAAGAAACTACAACCAGCTCCTAAATTCTTCATCTCTCTTCTCTCTTCAAAATGCAGCAGCATTGTCTATTTTCACCTACATATAAAAGAGATTTAAAAGCAGAATCCATGGTTGTTGTTGCATATTTACATTCCATAGCATCTAAACAGCATGCTATGCATGTCACAAAGACCAATCCAAGTCACTAAAAGCGCTATAAGGGTATGTTTAGTTATCCAAAAACTATGAAAAAAGCAAAGAGGAAAAAAATTTTTTTTTTAAGAAAAGGAAAAAAATTCTGAACAAGTAGATAGAATCTATAGCTATTTTATTTTAGATTTCTCATATCCAAACAATTAAACTATTTTTTTAACTCTTTGACTTTTTAGGATATTTTTCAAGAAACCAAACATATACTCTATAAGGCTATACATAAAATTTATCATCAATGAAAGGACTACATATTAAATTTCACTCAAAACGAACTTCGCGTCTATAAAAGTCACCAAACTATTTATGTGATGGTTGAGCTCTACCCATCAGCTCCTACGTTTTAGATTTTCATCTAGAACACAGGTGCATTAAGCCTAGCAGTAGTGCCCAACCCATCAAGTCCACTACCCCCCGCCCACCATCTTCTTTCTCTCTTCTATCCATCCATAAGAATCATGATCCTAAATCTGCACCATCCATCTTTTATAGTTCATGCAATTAAAAAATTAGCCTTAGAGGGAGATTAAGATTCCATCCTAACATCGCATTATAAAGAACGTGATTTAGAAATTTAAATGTCTAATTATGTAACATACCATGTTTGGTTCACACAGAAATCTAATTGCAAATTGTTGTCAATCTGATTCTCAAAACAATCTTTAAGGCCGACAAGCCCAACCATCAAAAAAAGTACACACTAGATATATCAAAGTCAAGTAATTATTATATTGAGTTATGGTGGTTAAATCGATTGCTTTTTAACTCTCAAAACCTAGAAAACTTTTTTCTTATTATATTGTATATAAATAATAGATATAAATAAATAAGAGATAAACTTGGCTAATTTGAATATAATTAAGTTTAGAATTTGATCACCTTTCCCATCCTTCTGAATAATCAGACTTGTAGATTATGGGTTCTCATTCATCCTCCTCTAGATTAACATAGAACAGCAGTAGGTCGCCTCTGCACTCTAGAATTTGTATAGATTGGAGTCCAAAGGTAGCGTAACAGGCTGGGTAGCAATGGTGTCTTCATCATGAGAGCCAAACTCGATGGCCAGGACATCTTTATTGCAATATACGGCATAAAATCTACCATTCCAGAATGCAACAACTTCGTCGATAGAATAGGGCATAAGAATGGTAGTCCACTCAGCATCACATAACTAGCAGAAAACCAACTGGTCATAGTGTCTTTGTTTAGCCACCACCATGCACAAAGCCACTGAGTTTGGAGCTGAGGACAAGAATATATCGTTGATGTAGATATGCTTCTTGATTCAAAGAACACAGACTCTTGTGGCACTATCATCAAAGGGGCAATCATCACGGCGAATTTCCTCTTCACGGTGGTGAAAGTCATGGAAGGCAAGGCATTAGGGGATTGCCGGGAGGTGGAATTGGGCTTCGGTGATGGGGTTGATGAGGGACATGGCCTTGGTGGACTCATCCATGAGGACAAGCCAGCCATGGGATGCACTGTAGATGATCTTGTTCCGAGCCACTTTCGGCAGGGGGAGTTAGTGGACGCCACCATCTATAGGGTCGATGTAGCATAGCTCGCCGGAGTCAGGATCCGATAGCAGGATGAGGATAGGGGGGAATTTTTTGAGTGGGGCAATGGAGAGCCAGCTTTTGCAAACCAGATGGAAATTTGTGTAATCGAAACAGTGAGGAAGCTTGCCAGCAATACGTTTCAAGAGCTTAGGGATCATGGCGGACCAATCCATGGATGGGTTTGAGGAAGAAAAGGGGGGAATGTTTGGGGCACGGGGTGAGGAGATCAGAGAGGTAAGGGTTTCAAGAAATAAAAAGGGGGCATCTTGGTATTAGAAAGGAAGCGAAGAGGGGAACCCGGTGGCTTCAACATGTGGCGTAGAAGGATTAGGAGGGCATACGCTCCTCCTCTTGTTGTGTTTGTATTAGAACGCTTCCAAGAAGGGATATGGATGACAGCCTTAATTGCTTAAACTCCGATTTCACAAATTTAATGTGACGGTTCCTGGATAGAGGGGACGAAATGATGATTTAAATATCGATGGCTCGCGAAGCTTCCTTTTAGCGTTGACTATAGCCAACGATATGATTCATCAACACTCCCTTTCAAATTCAAATATATATATATATATATATATATAATAAAAATGAACAACAATAATAATGATAATTCAATATGCAAGGTACGATTTATTTTTTTAACTATTCTTGAAATATAATATAACATTATAATAAATGACAATAAATAGGAGGCTTTAATAATTAAATTTTTATTACATGCTAAGCAATGAATACTAATGGTGATGAAGCAAAAATTATTATCATTCATCCATATCCCTTTGGTGAATAAAAAATTCTATACAAACTAAGTTCTTATATAGAAATTTTGTAATCAATATTGGTCCTAAGATGCATTGAGTATGATTTTTTTAATCCTTTTTTAACTATTCTTATGATACAATATAGTAATATAATAAATTATAAATAATAGAAACCTTTAATAGTTAAATTTTTATTGCATATTAAATAAGAATAAACTTTAATGGCGTCCATATATGCGCAAACATCAATATCTTTATTCTATTACATATTAAGCAATAAATTTTACTAAGAGTTAAGCACGCTAATATTGAAATAAAAATTTACAAATTTACGAATTAGGGTAAGCATGGATTGGATCGCCCATGGGCTAACTTGAGCTCGGCCCAAGAAGTTTTAGGTCTTGGGCCAAGTATTTAGGATTTAGGGTTTAGAAAGAAATAGGGGGAGAGGTTTAGGGTGTGGGGTTTTGATGGTGAGGAGACCAAAGAGGCGAGGTTTCAAGAAATATCAAGGGGGGGCATCTTGGAGTTGGAAGGGTAGTGAAGAAGAGAACTCAGTCGCTTCAACAAGTGGTCTAAAAGGATTAAGAGGCTATACGCTCCTCCTCTTGTCGCGTATGTATTATAATGCTTTTAATAAGGGATATGGATGAGAGTCTTAATTGTTTGAACTCCAATTTTACAAATTTAACGTGATGGTTCCTATAGGCAGAGGGAATTAAATGATAAATAAAGTATTGATGGCTTGCGAAGCTTCGGATTAGCATCACATCTAGCCAACGATGTGATTCATCAAGAAGCCCTCTCAAGTTCAAAACTAAAAGAAATAAATAAATAAACTTAATATTTAATGAAAATAAACAACAATAATAATGATAACACAATATGCAAGGTGTGATTTATTTTTTTAAGCTATTTTTGAAATATAATATAACACTATAATAAATCACAATGAATATGAGGCTCCAATAATTTAATTTTTATTGCATGCTAAGTAATGATATCAGTGATGATGAAGCAAAAATTATTATCATTCATCAATATCCATTTAGTGAATGAAAATTTCTATACCAACTAAGTTCTTATATAGAAATTCCAATAATCAATATTGGTCCTCAAATGCATCGGATATGATTTTTTTTTAATCCTTTTTTAACTATACTTATGATACAATATAGTAATATAATAAATTATAAATAATAGAAAGCTTTAATAGTTAAATTTTCATTGCATGTTAAATATTAATAAACTTTAATGACATGCATGCACATTAATACCATTGTCTTTTTTTTATTACATATTAAGCAATGAATTTTACCAACAATTAAGCACACTAATATTGAAATTCATATGACAAAGAGGGGTAGGCATGGATTGGATCGCTCATGGAGAGCCTGACCCAAGAAGTTCTTGGGCTCGGGTCGGGCCTAATTTTGTAGGCCTGTTTAATTTTCATATCGGGCTCAGACTTAGAAAAATGGGCCTGACCTGACCATATATATATATATATATATATATATATATATATGATAAGAGAAAATGATTTTTTTTAAAAAAAAGGGGATTTGAACCCAAGTTAAAAGGGTTAGAGCTACTTGTTTAACCACCACAACATGATATGGCTTTTATTTTTGATATATCTATTATATCTATTTCTAGGGGGCTGGGCTTGGGTCAAGCCTATGCTCTCAACGATTTTCATCAAACCAGGCTCGGGTTGGCTATAGATGACCTAAGTTTTGGCCCGACTCAATCAGATCTATGCACATCCTTGATGATGAAAGAAAAACTCTATAATAAATCAAGCTTTCATTTTAGATATGACTTTTGCTACAATACTTTTTTTTTTAAGAAATTTCATCCATCCAAAACCATTCATATATGCTAACATATAATCTACAAGATGTGCTAGATATCGTGTTAAATATTCTTGAAAATATAGCATAGTAATGTAATAAATTATAATAAATAGAAGACTTAGATTATCAAAATTGTGTTGTACGTTGAGCAATAAATTTTAATGATGGTTGAACATAATTTTGTATTATTAATGACATGGTGAACAAACAACTTTGCACTAGTTAAGCTTGTATATAAAAACTCTCAAATTATTATCACTAGCATTACTAATAGCAACCCTCATGACATGTGAAGTAAAATTTTTTTCTCTTTTTTTTAGTTATTTTTAAAATATAATGTAATAATATATAAAATCATAATAGAGGACTTCGATAGTCAAAAGGAAAGCTTTACACCAATCAAACCTCCATAAAAAAGATCTCATGAGCAAAACTAGTGTCATTACAATTGGCCTCGGACAATGCACAATGTATGATTTCTTTCTCTTTTTTATAGGGTACTTATAAAATATAATGCAACCATAGTTAGGACCAATTTACACTTTTAGAATTGGATATTGAAAGTTTCACATCGATAATATACGCTGTTGAATATTTATAAATTATTTGCATATTAAAAATTATGTGATTTAGAAACCTCTAATTTAAGAATCAAATGATCAAAATTTGAGATAATATAAATAGTCAAAATTTTAATTAATTTTTGACAACTTGATAGATAAATTAGGAGTCTCCAAATTATATGAATTTAAAATATAATTAGTTTAAAAATAGTAGATCATATCTAATGGCTTAAATTATTGATGAACTTTTATTATTTAATTTGAAAACTATGTAATTCTCTAAGAGATACTAGGTGCAAATCAACTTGATGTATATAACAATATAATATATTATAATTAATAAAATAATTCGGTGGTCATATTTTTATTGCATACTAAATGATCAACTTTAACAATATCTAAATACATTAATACTAGTATTATTAATATATATGTTACATATTAAACAATAAATTTTAATAATATCTATGTTGATACCGGTGTCATTAATATTTGTTGGATAGTAAATAATAAACTTCACTAATAGTGGGCACATTAATACTAGCCTCCATATAATGAATGAAAAATTTTGCACAAACTAAACCTTCATTTTAATTATATATAACAAATAATAAATTTAATAAAAAATTAATATAATTCTTTTGAGTAATAATTATTTGCACCCATTCACGCTAATCGGGCTAACAATGGATTGCATTAGCCTTCATTCCTCTATTTCCCTACTTTCTCTTTCTTTTTTTCTTCGCACTAACAACCATTGACTATATACACATTTAACTAAGTTACATAAGGATGGATACTTAGGCTCATTCGATTGAAAATTGTTTGAGGAATGCAAGTTATGCTTACTTGGCAAGATGACCAAGTCACCTTTTACTGGAAAAGATGAGTGAGCAACTGAATGTTTGGGTTTAGTACATTCGGATATATGTGGACCCATCAACATTCAAGCTATAGGAGGTTTTTCTTATTTCATTACATTCATAGATGACCATAATAGATATAGTTGTATATGACGAAGCACAAATCTGAAGCCTTTAAAAAGTTCAAAGAATTCAGATGTGAAGTAGAAAAATAAACTGGCAAAAGTATTAAGATACTTCGATCAGATCGAGATGGTGAATACTTGAGCCATCAGTTCATAGATATTTGAAGGAGAATGGGATTCTTCCTCAATGGACTCCTCCTGGTATACCACAGCATAATGGTGTGTCAGAAAGAAGAAATCACACACTATTAGACATGGTACATTTGTGATGAGCCTTGTAGATCTCCCAAAAATAGTTTGGGGTTATCACTAAATACTACCGAATATATCCTAAACTGAGTTCCATCTAAATCGGTCAACTCCACCAGTTCTGTCGGGCCGAGCCTCGTCGAGTGGTACCTCCTCTAGTTCTTCGGCCGGCTCTCCTCGTTGCTCAGCGAGATCTTCTCGAGCATCCAGCCCGTCCACCTCGGGCTTTTGGATTGGAGGTCGGCAACAAAGCAATGCCGAGCTACGATTTGGCTTCCTCGAACAACCCTCACTCCCCATTCGGTTGGAAATTTCATGGCGAGATGGGGAATGAAAATGATGGCTTTGAGAGAGATTTGCCCCGGTCTGCCAAGGATGGCGTTGTAGGAAGATCTGAGCTTGGTCACGAGGAAATCCATGAGCACGGTAGCCACACGGGGCCAAGTGCCGGCTCGTACTGACAGAGTGATGACTCCTTCGGGGATTATGGAATCACCTGTGAAGCCCACCAGGGTGGACTCCACCGGGCGGAGGCTTTCTACCCAAAATTTTAACCTCACAAAGGCATCGAAATAAAGAACGTTAACAGAACTTCCACTATCAACCAAAATCTAGTGTACATCATAATTGTTTATATTTAAAAATACAACTAGAGCATCATCATGGGGGTACTGTACCTCCCCAAGATCTTCATCCGAGAAGGTGAGCTCATCGACCCAAGCTTTCTTCGGTGGGTCCTCCTCCTAGCCTGGCCAAGAAGATGGGGATCCGGCCGCCGTTATCACATTGACGTTGCCGATAACTGGAGGATTTGGCGGTGGGAGTTGGCGAGGTTCAGGTTGGCGATTCTCTTCATTAATCGGTTCAGGGGGGCCCCTAAACCGTTTCATCAATTGCTCGATCTCATTTTTGAGCTACCAACAGTCCTCAGTATCATGCTCGTAGTCCCGATGAAAGCGGCAGTACTTGGCTGGGTCCCTCTGTGCTCCGTTGCCTCGAAGAGGAGGGGGTCGAGGAAGCTGATGCTCGATCTCCATTAGGATCTGCGCTCTCGGTGTGGTAAGGAGAGTATAGCGATCAAACCTTTAGGCCGGACTTCGAGTTCAGTCTCGAGGTGGTGGCAGAGGAGCTCTGCGGTGGCGACGCAGGCTAGCACGGCAGTGGGCTCGCTGCTTGTCCGAGCCGTTTGCCTCTTTCTTCTTCAGCTGCTCGATCCGAGCAGACCTCCTCGATTCTTTCACCCTGGCGTACTTATCCACCAGGTACATCATGTCTAAGAGGCTCTTTGGGTAATTAACCTCCAGAGATAGGTAGAAGTCTCCCTCCTTGGACACTCCTCCGGCCAGGGCGGACATGGCCACCTCGTGGTTGAGATGGTCGACTTCTAGGAGGGTCGTATTGAAGCGGCCGAGGTAACTCTTCAGTGACTCCCCCTCTCTTTGCTTGATCTCGGAGAGGGAGTCGGATCTCCATCGTTGGCGACGGCTGCTAACAACTGGCTAATGAGCAGACAGCTCAGCTCATCAAAAAAATCAACGGAACCTGGTTTTAGGTGTTGAACCAGGTTCGGGCAGATCCCCTTAAAGTGGAGGGGAAGGCTCTGCACAGGATCGCATCTGATACCCCGTGGAACATCATGATGGATCTGAAGTTACTGAGGTGGTCGTCGAGATCGGTGGATCCATGATACGGCTCGATGGTAGGGAGCTTGACATGAGGGGGAATCACTTCCCTCATGATCCTCTCGAAGAAGGGGATGCCCTACTCCGCTTTCGGCTGGGATGGAGGAGCTTGCCTGGCGGCGTCCAACTCCGACGCCATTCTTGTTGCATCTCCTGCATCTGCTGTCTGATCCCTTCATCCATAGTGGTATGAGGGACTGGGCGAGGAGAAGATGGCAGCGGTGTCAAATCCTAAGAGGACACCGGGGAGAGGGAGCAAACCCGCCTGGATCTGGGCAGGCTCTTCCCTCCAGCTCGCTGTAGAATCGGCTTCGCCTTTGCGGGCCGGTGACCGCGATCCGCCGCCCCAGGCGGATCAAAAGAAGAGATCGTTGGTGAGGCAGGGGCAGCGGTCTCCTCATGAGGCTGAGAGGCAGGGATAGCTGTTCCAGAGATCGCCTGGAACCCCTGGACCAACTGGATCAATGCTTGGACCTGTTGAACCAGAGTGGCAACTAGTCCAGGGTGTTGACCCAATTATTGATTTTGATGATTAATAAAAGACATGAGTATATTCACTGCGTTTCTGATAGATTTAATAAGTGTTTCAGGGATTAAAAATGTTTAATCAATCAAAAGGAATAAAGAAATAAGTTTTGAATCAAAATATTAAAAGAATTTTTCAAAGTTCAGAACTTGGAGTCGACACCCAACTAGTCAGGAGCCGACCCCAAGGCGTATCAGAAGATTTCTAGATTTTTGGCACGGTCTGGAGTCGACACCCAGAGTTTTGGAGCCAACTTCAACCTGAGATACAGAGAAG